>JABFFC010000364.1:0-56842 GCA_013623535.1 Fusarium penzigii
TAGGTGCGAGGGTCGTAACAAGAAGAGCTACCTATAGGCTAAGCTATATTAAATAAGAGGCAAGGAGTTAAGATTAACTATTAAGCTATTTTTAAGTTATAACTTACACTAAGTTAAGAGGCTATAATAGTGGAACTATAGCTAGTTAAAACTAAGGCGACTAATAAAGGGTCTTAGCATTTATAATAGTTATATATATATATATAGCGGCTGCAAATATTATATAAAATAGATTAAAAAGATATATAACTATATGCCTATATATAGGAAGGTAGCCTTATAATATATAGGGAATATATTATTATAAAAAGTATATAAGCTTTAAATATATTTTATAGTAAAAGGCCGCATTAAGTACTTTATTATTAAAGGCCTGCCGCCCTTCTTATTAGACTTAAAAGAAGCAGGAGGGCTAGCGGCCCTTAGACTAGCCGCCTTATAGCTATCGCAGGAGAAGGAAAAGGTATTTAATATACTAAAGTCAAATATTACTTAGGCTTTTTATAACTTAAAAGTAAAGGGTAATATAATATAAAATATAAAAAATATAAAGGTAGATTAAGTGCCTTAGCTTATTTATATAAAATTCCCTAATTATCTATAAGGGCTTAATAATAATAAGATTAAGGTATTATACTTATTGCTATAATTATATAAAAAAGTCTCTTAAAGCGGTATTATATTTAATAGCAATTTTATGCCATGAGGAACCTATCCAGGAAACTGCGGTCTTGGCGTCCAGAATGTGCGGCTCCCTTAGTCATACTGTTGATGCCTGATCTTGCTACCACGTGAACATTTTTCTGCCAACTCGGAAATGACCATTGAGGAACTGAGCAACGTGAATGAGATTCGTACACACTGTATTCTGCCGCCCTGTTGAAACTGGAACGACTAGCATACTACATCAAGCAACTGTCTTGGACCTATGCATACAGCATCTTGCAACTTTCAGATCGCACAAAGCACCACCACCTATGGTAGGCCAACAGCTTTATCAAGTCATGATGCGGAAATAAGTCATTTCGTAGTTCCTTTCTCTATCCCCTCCAGGTAGCATAGGTTGTATATTACCCGTACCATATGACACATGGATGTCTAATGTAACGATCAACAATTAAGTAAGGTAAACTCAACCGATAGCGATGTTGTATTAGCTGCACATCACTGAAAGATCATGAAGAATAAATTAATGACTTAGTTATTGCATTTAGTAATAGTTCTGATTATAAGTAACAGTACTGCATTCAAGCTAATGGAGTTATCTTGAGCGACTGGCTATTCTATTAGATCCTGTGTTCTTTACAGGTCCACATTTCTGTTAATAGGTTACTCATTACCCTTGTTGCATGTCTCGTTATTATCACCAAATCTCATGGGGCGAACTCGGTTCCGATTTGCTGATATATTTGTACAAGTCATGACCAGGAACAGCACAGTAGTCACAGGTAGGACATACAGAAGACGACCTTGAGAGCTGATACGGAGCACTCCATATAGTACTGTATAATAGTACGACGTGTAGAGCCAGTGTGTCCACCACTCTTGGCTACATGCGGTTAACGGAGTCTGAACCTCCCAGCCCTCGGCTCCCAGTACTATAACTACACGCAGAACTGAAATAAACAAAACGTACTTTGCAATGCTTGAAGTCGCCACTCTG
Source organism: Fusarium penzigii (assembly GCA_013623535.1). Taxonomy (NCBI): domain Eukaryota; kingdom Fungi; phylum Ascomycota; class Sordariomycetes; order Hypocreales; family Nectriaceae; genus Fusarium; species Fusarium penzigii. The sequence continues at coordinate 1,664 of JABFFC010000364.1, forward strand.
CCCTCTGCCTCTATCATAGAAAGTCATATGCAGGCGTTACGTAATACTTGGGCCCCAGCGGTCACGCGGTGTTGAGAGAAAGAAAAGCAATGATCGTCGGCGTATAAAAAGTGGCATCGTCCACAAGTGGCATCGTCCACAAGTGGCATCGTCCACAAGTGGCATCGTCCACAAGTGGCATCGTCCACAAGTGGCATCGTCCACAAGTGGCATCGTCCACAAGTGGCATCGTCCACAAGATTATAATCGTTTTCTGAGCACAAATTATAACAGTACTGATGTGGCTTATACAGTGCGTAATGCGGAACGGCCAAAATAATTGGTTGATTAATTGATTGATTGACTGTACTGTGCAGTCACGGATACAGTGCGTAGCATGCACGACAGCAAATAGACCATGACGTCGAGGCCAGGGATTATTGTTTACATTTGTATGAAGCCAGTAGTGGCCGTCCTACTTCTTGCAGCTGTCACATTGGCTCAGTATCGAAACAAACAATAATCTGCTACGAGCCGTCGTCCATGATGACCGGGCTGATTGACCGTACTTGTGGTTTACAAAATACATCTGAAAATCTAGCCCTCTACACAGAATACTTTCGAAGCAAACTCAGACAGAAGTACAGTAGAAATAAGCATTATGCACAACAATCGATTCCATGCCAAGCACAAGGTCTCTCCCATAGGCATGAATACATATCTACATTACAGAGTTTAACCTTGCTATTTCAGCCGCGGAGAAACCTAATACTATAACCCTTCCTAATTGACAGACTATCGCGTCTGAGTCTGCTAAAATACCTGCTTTTCCACCACGATATTCGGTGGGTAGCCAAAGCAAATCTATCCCTGCCATTGTCAATCAAGTTTTGTCCCGCCAGCCAAGCGTTACAACTATCAAAAGCTGCGGTAGCATAGGAGGCGCCACCGAAGGTTCTGGATCGGCAGCAAAGGCATAGACATTCTGACTAGTAACAATACTACGGTCGTCAGGCGTAGAAGAGTACATCTGCGTCGGATTCTGACGGAATGATCTCCTTGCATGTCCCCGATGTTGCGTCGTAGATATGTATCGTCCTATCGCGAGAGCCTGAAGCCACCTTGGTCGCGTCGTGTGAGAATACTATTGAGCTAATCGAGTTGCTGCGGCATTCTAACGTCAATAAACACAGATCCTAATCCTTTTTAGTCTGCGGCCAAACGCTAAACTGTTCTGGAACATGACTTTAAAAATTCTTTCTTACAATGCTTGTTATTGGGGCAAAGACTAGTGCAGAAGAATAGATCTGTAACGTTGATTTTAGAAAGAGTTGGCAAGATTAGAGTTTAGATACATAAAAACATACCTCTAGCCAACCTTTTGTCGAAGTGAGGGATTCTGAATAATCTCTAGTTCGACCTCAAATGCTTAGTGTCTCTAGCTAATGAAGGAAGTGTGCCGTTAGAAAGCCATAAACCTCTTGACCATTATTTGGCTTGAAATCGACCTTTGCTTACCGAAGATCGACGCGTACCTACAACGTAGGCAGGATATGCCGCGTATAGTTTCACGCAGACCTCTGTGTATAAGATGTAAATAGTGTTTTGCTAGCTTTTGGTAGGTAAGTCTCTCGTCCACCCAAAACTCGCTTCTCTCTATAATAAGATAACCTTAAAATAACAGATGCAGCAACCGCACAGATATTATACATTCGAGCGGGATGCTCAAGACTGGATTGTTATTACCCTTGCGGCTACGTCACGTGTACCCACAGTTTTCACCCAACCGCACTAAGGAATTCCGTCCGTGACTCCCACCAAGAGCCACGAACCGTCACGACAGAACCACCAGTGATTCCTCATGATCACTACGTGATTGTGAACAAACACAAGTGACCAACATAAGTATATAGACCATATTCCTTAGCACTTCTATCGACTTTAGCTCACTAGCTATCAATAAAACCTCTTTAATAGAATAAGCCTCACCCGTATTACTTCTCTATCAAGAAACGTGATAACTCCATCATCGTTCAATCGACTATCGTACCTGACTGAGTGATAACATAAATCTGCGGTTTACGTCATCAAAATCTCAAACCGTCACACGAATAGAGTGCATCTAATTATTCGTATACATTAGATGATATATCGAGCAGTCGTAATAGGGCCGCTACTGATAGAGGGCTCGCTAAGGTGACAATATCGGTAATGATTTCTCTAGTATCTCTGATAATCTCCACTCTATTGACTCCCAAGAAATCGGTGATTTGTAAGCGCAAAAGTGGCCTATAGGTCTGGTTAAGTTAAAATGTATGGCTCTAGTTATTCTGGTCCAAGACTTTCCGCAATCCTATTTTAGAATTCTATCTACAACCGCTAATAAACCGGCAAATAGTCGCCGCGAAGATGAAGAGTGGTACAGCCATCTGCATAAGATCTTGCAGTATTTGCTACCCTGGCCAATCAGGTAGTAGCTTTCGCTTATCCCCAATAGTCAAGTTAAAGCTATCCCGAATCCTTCGGAACTCGTCCGCCAGAAAGACAGATATATCGTGCCCGACAACCTGCACAGGCATTTCATGCAGAACCAAGCCTTAATAGGTGGCCTGGACCTCGCCAAAGCCTAGACGAACTGGAAGTTTTGGCCGGCTTGTTAAGAAGACTCGAAGATAGGGACGGGTTATTCGTGTTTGTGACAAAATATCGATCAGCAACTTGATGTCAGCCTCTTGCTCGCATTCGTTTAAAGCATCGATGACTATTACAACCAACGATGGTACTGGTGGTGTTGCCGCTGCTTTCGATAGCGGTTCTTGAATGAGTTTCTCGAACTGCTCTCTCACGGTCTTATTGACGATGTCTGGATCGGCATCGATTGCCTTAGAAAGAGTTAGCAAGGCTAGAGTTTCGACCCACAGAAATATACCTCTAGCTAGCCTGCCATTGAACTGAGGGAGTTGAGATAGTCTCTAGTTTGACCGAAAAGGCTTACCGCCCCGAGCCAATGACGAAAGTGTGTTGTAGAGAAAACACAAACCTCTTGGCTATCATTCGGCTCAATATCGACCTTGCTTTGATGGTGGACTTAGTATATATATATATACGCTGGAACTGTGAGGGTAGACGTTCCTCGACGTGTGGCTTACTTACTGTGTAGACCGTCGCATTCCTGGGAAAGACACGCCGCATATGTTATTCTTATCCACTCAGAACTCAACTATCTCTCTATTTTCTGGATCGACGAGATAGTCTCGGAATGACATATGAAGTCGTATCGGTGAGTCGAGATTTTCCCGAACATCCAAAACAGGGTGCAATACCCTTAGTCTAGTCGTCACCTTATTGACCTCAACATTAAGAAGTAGCGCTAGAGCGCGCACTGCTGAAGGGCTAGCTAGTGTAATAATGGTACCGACGATGAGACGGAAGCTCCAGTGACGTCGCATCTCTCCCGTTCTGATCAATTGATAATTGATGGCCGTGGTGTAACTCCCGGCTCGGTAAAACCCTGTCCCGGCCGCCCGTCACTCTGGTAACCGCCCTAAAAACACGTCACATCAGAGTAAACCAGCATTCTCACATTAACAAGGACAATCAATTGTAGAACACGACATAGCCATAAAGAAAATCCAACCACTCACAAAATCCGTCCTAATACTCCTCAATGACCCGAGTCCGTCCAGCACTAGAACCTCCCTCATGTGAGGCCCTTAAGACAGATCATCGCATCGAGTTTCGTCATCCAGCATATCCAACTGAAAACGCTTTGCTCAGTCTCGCAGCTTTCGATGGCGAGAACAAGGATGGAATTGATTATAATATTGCTTGCTGGGCTTGTGGTATAGTTACAAATAATTCCTGGACTAGTGGCTGGTTAGCAACAAAACAAGGGGATGAATATCAGCGGGTAATTAAGCCTGAAGATGGCATCTTGCGTCAGAGGGAGTATTATTACTTTACCGGCGACCATCCAGTGTCTTGTGAGTGTTTTCTTTTCCTTTTTGATATGGTGCTAACGTGGTGGGTTGCAGATAGATACCCTGTTATCCCATCTTTTGATCACTGGCGATTTCCTCACGATAATCTCCCAGATCTCTGGAAGAATGCGACAATACCCAGACCTCCTCCTTTCTCTGCAGTCTCCAACAATCGCGATGCTGTTGTCTTTAGGGATGTCTCGTGTCGTATATCTGGACATAGCAGGGCTACTGAAGTCGCTCACTTGGTCCCTGTCGCGGATGGCCATTGGCTCACCTATAACAGGATGAATAAGTATATGAAAATTCCTAACCCGATCCAGGGATTTCCACTGACTTGGATCCACCAGGTACTGCTGCGATGAGCAAGTAAATGATCAGGCAAATATGGTTCTTCTAAGGAAAGATCTCCATCTTCTCTTCGATCAACGCCGCTTTGCTTTCATACCACGCGGTAATCCTGACGAGCAGAATCCAGCCTTCCTGATCCACGTTTTCACATCTCCCCAATCCACAGAACTTGTCGAATTGTACCATAATCGGCTTCTTCAACCTATGGTGGGAGTTTCAAAGGAACTCGTCTTCGCGCGCTTCGCACAAGCCGTGTTTGACCTGGAGAATTATCGTTTCCTCAAAGGTATGGCAAGATTTTCTTGCCTTCTTTTTGATGTGAAGACGGGTAAGTCGAGTGTTCGTGATTTGACTGCAAATCAAGTGAGAGATAATGCGAATGTGTTTACGTCGTTTACACAAAGTCGAAGTAATAGTCCAAGGAAACGGGAGCGACGGAGCGAGAGTATCGCTGAGGAGGGAGAGCATAACTTGGATGGAGATGCTGAGCTTGATGATGATCCACCGAGGGGGCGACGACAAAAGAGGAGTTTTGATTGGTTTCAACATGACTCACCGCCTGGTCTTGAGGATTCTTTTGCATCGACGAAGTCGGTCAGTGTATCCAGTGCCTCGATATCGCCGGATAGAGACTTGACTCTGAAAGACGGCTTAAAGCTGGTAATGCCTGACAATAATGTAGTAGATGGTGGGGAGCATGGTATTTACTAGGATAATAGGCCGTTGAGGATGACAAAATTAAAATGAGGGCTGGTTGCTGATGATACCTCTAAGTATGTAATGTCTCTATGACAATGTAGATCTGATGCGAACCGGATTCGAGAACAGCCCGAGGACGCTCAAACCCAGATCGCACAGCTTGAAGAGACCCAAACTCAATATGATGAATCGCAAAGCGATCCAGTCAGCTTGCTCGGCTTTGACAAGAGTAAGGGAAAAGCCTGAGAGTGGATGGAAGCCCAGGCACACTCGTTTAGCATAAGCTATCATCTATGCTACCAGTAATATGGCGACTTCGGAGACAGATATTAAGCCCATGGACTCAGTCCTGCTGTGCTCCAAAAAATTGGCGGGCACATTTGCTACGAAGGAATTCGGTTTTGAGGCCCAGAAGCGGTATGCTGCTGTTGCTCAAGAGTATTTCCGTATGGAGATGGCGCGAGAGTACGACTTATGAAAAGTACATTTGACGTCTACAACAAGCATCAGCAATTCCAACAAGCCTCTTGAAGACGTCAACCTGCTCGTTTTTGTGATTGAACATCCTTCTCTATCATTTTACCTGTTGCTTCGTGAAACAACCATCGGCCAACAGACATCGCGGCCGTTTTTGTCCAGAAATCTGTGTTTCATGCGTTTTCGGGGGTTAGGGAGTTATTGAATGGAGACCAGCCTATGCTGTACGCATCTCCTATCTACCTGAGTTAACATCCATTCCGGTAATCAAGGGCGTGCTAGATTCATGCTAGATGAGAGGGATTCCTAACAACAGCGTAGAGAACCTCGTGCGGCGATCCATTAGCGGCAGTTCGTGACATGGTAACGGATAGGGTGACAGCGTCTGAAGTCACACAGGCGGTTTCTACAAGCGCAACAGTGGAAGAAATCTCGAAAAATCAAAGGATAAAGCGATTGATTGAGCGCCAGATATATGAGGCTGAGGAAACGGATGCCATTCAGAGTCCGCCACGGGATAGCAGTTACGGACTTTAGCATACAAGAATACCCTCCTCCTGTTACATTTTATCTACTCCCCAGAATAACAGATCATTGAATTCCTGGTCACAGTTAGTAGGGTTCAACAGTGATTATAGCAATTTCTTACGATCTTTGGCCATCTTTTCCAAGAGATCATCAGTGTCATCAAACTCATTGTCCAACGCGACAGATGGACCCTCTCTCTCAAAAAACCGAGCCTCGAATTCAGGTAAGAAGTAGCCTGAGTATTCCCAATCGAGAATAGCCACTATCTTTAGACTTGTCGGGTCCACAATGATATTGTTCATAGAAAGATCGTTATGGCAAAAGACAAGATCTGGTTGGTCGCGTTCAGCCATCTTCCATGGCCGACGATCCGACTTGCGCATAACACGATAAGGCGGGAGTATCTGTGCGAAGTTAGCTTAACGTTCCAGATTTACACAGGTATATTGACCAAACCACGTGGCCCACCCCACGTCCTTGATTTTAGACCCTTCAGCGTCTCCAAGTGACGCTCTATATGTGGAATAACCTTAACTTGGTCGGCCGGTTCAAGCTTATCCATCGTGATTCCTTCGACGTGCTCAGTGATAAGGTAAACAGCTGAGTCGTCTTCAAAGCAAGCCAGGACCTTGGGGACTGGAATATCAGTTTTCTCAGCCAAGAATCTCAAGCAAGCTCCCTCATTAAGGATTCGCTCTTTATTGAATAAAGGAATATGCATAAAACCTCCCTGCTCCTGCCATTCAGCTGGTCGCAAGCTCCGTTTGATCCACGTCAATCCATCCCGAAAGTACTTCCTCTCTACTGAGACGGCAATGCATTTTTCCTCGCGCCGTTTGTTGGCCTCTTCGTTCGTAAGCGGCGCCATTTTATTATGGTAAAAAACTTGAAAGATTGGAGCAAAACTTAATTTAAACGAAATAGAAGTTTGACACGACTCGTGCCTCCCAATACAAGACAGCCTCCCGGGTTAGCAGGCAAAACGTAAAACGAAACTACTACTGCCGAAGTTATGCGGGACCGACCAAATTCCCAAGACTATACCAGCTTTTGTCACGCCACGCTGCGTTCACTCTGCAAGTACGCCGGTATCTGATGTGCACTACTGGGTATCGCTGCAGGCTGTCGTATAACAAGAACCAACAAGTGAGGGGAAGAACGCCGGTGTTATATAACAAAAGGACCTAACACCTAACACTCCAACAACCAATCAGAGGAGGATCACTATCATCAGACGTGACATTTATTGTTCAATCATCATTTCGCAGCTGATTGTCTGCCAACATAAACCCTTTCGGCTTAGGTTACCCTATAGTAATAGTCAGACCGTCATATTATTAAGTCAGGCGATTTCTGCCAGTACTGACCGCTCCTCGATTCGGATGACGTTCTTGAATTCAGGGGGAATCTGAGCATTAACAACCCAATTTCAAAGCGACCGTCATGAGTCCTCCACGTGGACTTGAGCTCGAAGATGGTAGCTTAATCACCTATTCAGAGGCACAAAACCTAGATGGTGATATTGTTACTAAGCTGGGATATGCCGAACAGCGCAACAAACTCTATGATAATCTCGATCGACAAAAAGACACGATTCGCTCTCTCGTCAGGCATCATCTACACTTAGGCAACGATGCGAAATGCACAGTCCTTCCCCAGGAGCAATGGATCAAGGGGAACTTCAATGTCTGCATCCCTGTCAGGACAGTGTCGGGTACGATTCATCACAACTTGATGTTGCGCTGCTGTTTACCATACAAGCTTGCCGAGGCCCAGTACCCAGGTACCATTGACGAGAAATTGAGGTGTGAAGTCGGAACTTATGCCTGGATGCAGCAATATTGCGCAAATATCCGCATTCCCTATCTCTACGGTTTTGGCTTCACCGATCGCCGCCATGTATGCTTGCTCACCTTGAATTGCGTGTGCGCTGCCGGTCTGACTGTCAACGTAGTATTCCCATGAGAGCTATCGCCCTTGGTACGTACGCCTTTTCCGCAAATTTCAGCGTCATCTCAACAATCTTCTACGTCGCGACATGCCCTCTCGCTATACCCTTCATCCGTCGTGTCACCATCTACCCACGGCATACATGCTGCTCGAACATATCGGCCCCGACGTGGGACAAATGCTTTCAAATACCTGGCCTTACCAATTGAACGATTTGGACCGCAGAGAACGGCTGTTCCGAGATGTAGCACGCGCGATGCTCTCCCTCGCTCGAGTTCCTCAACCACGAATAGGGTCTTTTCAGTTTCATGACGATTGCTACATCAGGCTGACGAACCGGCCATTGACATGCTCAATGATGATCTTCGAGAACGACGGTACACAAAGAGCGATTGAGAGGACGGAAACATACTCATGCACGGAGTCCTTCGCTTCCGACATGATTTCATACCACGACAACCATTTTATCAGTCAACGAAACGTTGGCGATGAGGAGGAATGTCGTGAGGGTATGGCTATGAGAACTCTTCTGCGAGGTTTGTCCTACAAATATATCAAGAAAGAGTTTCGAAATGGGCCGTTTGCCTTACAGTTCACTGATTTACATGCGAGTAATATTTTCGTTGATGAGGACTGGAATGTTACTTGTCTGCTGGACTTGGAATGGACCTCGGTACTGCCCGTGGAGATGTTAGCCGTCCCTTACTGGATCACCAATCGCAACATCGACGAGGTAGCAGGAGAACATCTTGAGGAATTCAATCGGAGTCGGCAACAGTTTATGCGCATCCTTGAGGATGAGGAGGCGAAGGCGGATTCCAACACTCCTCTTTCAAGAGTCATCCAAGACACCTGGAACTCGAAAGCATTTTGGTTTTGGCATTGTCTGGTGTCCGTGGACGCCATGTCCTGGCTTATGCGGGATCAAATCTGTCCCCAGTTTGGCACGTCCTGGGGCCCCAGCATGACTGCAATGCTGTCAAAGTTCTGGTGCGAGGATTCCCAGGAGATGGTCGACAAGAAGATGCATGAGCTCAAAGTTTATGAGGAGGAACTGAGGGATGCACTCAAGACAAAAAAGCCTTAGATCTTTTGATACAAGAATTGTAGGTTCATCCTGTATTACTTTGCTTCTTTCGCCCTCTCTGCCTCCTTCCCTGCTTCCTCCTTCCTTGCTTCCTCCTCCCGACGTTTCCTCGCATCGTCTCTGCGCTTCTTTGCTTGAGTGCCTGAGGAGAGCACTTGGACATTAGCGCTTGGTATGCCAACAGATGCCTCCTGGGCGACGCCATCATAACTATCATGTCCACTTTTGCCACCCCCAGCGCTTGCCATTATCGTTGTTGTTGATAAAGTTTAAGGGGACGGCCGACGAGACGGTTGATGAGGGAATTGACGAGATCGACGAGATGGTTAACAAGGAGAACGAGGATGGCCGAAGGGTTGGTTATCTGTTTGTTTGCCTATGCGTTCCTTCAGCAAGATCTATCTTGATGAGGGCTGTCATATGAGCTTTGGTGTCTCTTGGTGGTATATATATATATGCCGGGCTGCGTCCTCAACACAGCTCCGCACCGACGCTGCTGCCTAGAATGTTGGACGAATGTTCAGGCTCCTGTGTGTTGGGTGTGCTAGTGGTCTGCATATCAGGCCACTTATGACTGAGATAGTCCTAGTGCAGGTCATGGCACAGTACTACGTACTTGTGCAGGACAAACGGGGGAAGCGATCAATCATTTGTTGAATCCTCTGCATGATTCCAGAGAAAAGCGTTACGGCGACTCTGGGAATTTTGTAAAGTCGGAAGGTGGCAGGCGGCACCATGGAGGTCTGAGTCAATAATTAGTACATCACTAAGTGCATCACTGCCTGCCATCTTATAACACAGAGTTTAACACAGTCGCGCAAGTATCCCCCTTGCTGTTAGGAAGCCATATGGAAGCATTCCTCTGATCCCCCGACTGAACTAGGGTCTGTCCTGCTGTTGATCTTGCCAGATAACTAGCTAACGAGTATTGATAAGGAGTATCTGAAATGCCGTTGATTATATGTATGGAAAAAAGTACTTATTAACACGACAAGTCAAGTGCACAGAGCGACAGGTGACAGAATGCGCGAGACTGATAAGGTAATATTGTTGTAGCTTGGTGTGTGCGCCAGTGGAGGATTCTAAGTTTACAGGCCATCCCAACCAATAAATAAAGTGAGGCAAGAGTTTAGATGCATCTAAATTCAATCCTGGTTAGATTTAAGAGCTTGGCGCAGACGCCAAGTGCCCTTAGTTTAGAAGCTGGAGTCAGAACTGGTGGTATGAAGGGGAGTGAAAGTAACCGCATGAGGGGCAGTCTAGTTATTGGCACGCCTGCAACCGTTTGCAACGGTGCTACGCTCCCTAACGGCTGGCGTTCAGGACGGTAGGAACCTTTGAGATGTCATCCAGAGTGGCCTTCAATGATTCCATTACAAACCTAGCCGCTGCACTTCGTAGCAAAGCCACGCAAAAGCATATCACAAGCTCATAACAGAGGGCGGAAACAAAGAGATAAAATTTTTATTCACTTATACAATTTTTCTATTGGATATTAACAGTATCTTCAGGCTAGGCATGCCTGTCACATACTAGGAACGAACAAGACCACGGATTTTCAGGCTGGGAGGCACGAGACCGGACAAGGAGACCGTCGTTAGACCTGAAACTAAAGGCTATCAATATCCCCAAGCCGAGTCAACGCAGGTCGAGAAATGGCGGCGTTGGCGACGACGTTAGTCAATCGTTTTTCGGTTGCGAGGTTCGTATCCATGGCCTCGAAAGGGACTCGAGCGGGGCAACGGCGGGTTTTGAAAGTGTGTCGTTTGTTGACGGTATCATAGTCATCGTGGGCAGTCTTCAGAGAAGAAAGCTGGATAGCGACGACAGTGCTTGGGGAGACGGACGCTGTTAAGAAGGCTATGGAGATTATGGTTGTGCTCTTAGCCAGCGTTTAGTTCGCCAGCTTCGTACTTGTCGGCCTCTTGCCAATCGTTTGGCTCATTGAATCCCACCTAGTGATGTCGGTCGAGCCATTGATTTTTGGGGACAGTCATGGGGCATCACTCTCTCTACCGCTGGGCTCAATTCCATGTCCTACTTATCGGCAAGGTGATCGACTATACTCTCTTTTTACTGCCTGACACGCGGTTAAGCACTGGCCCAAAGACATTCAGTCAATCTATGAGCGAGCATTTGCGGTACAAGCCAACAGGAGTTTTCATAGAGACAAGAACAGACATGAAGCGTCATTCAAAAGGCAAAGTACAGCTGGGAATTTGACTAGCATCATGGTATGAACGAACTGCCTAGCTTGCAGTGACCAAGGTCCCACTTATGCCGATTTTGCTGGTTGTTTGTGCGAGATGGGAATTGCATTTTGCGTTTGATAATGGGACGCATTATGATATTGGGCCTGTTGATGTTGGGGGGACGGGAATAGTGGAGGATGTATATTGTTTGCTTGCTGTTCTGAGATTCTTGGGGAATTGGGTTCGTGGCGAGTTTCGGGAACGGGTCAAGACAATGTGTTGAACATAATAACCAATATAGATAGAGGGGACAAGGGCATGCATGAAGATAGCGCGTAGACGTAGCGCTTGATTGTCATTCGGCGTTTCGTCCACGGATGTGATTGGACAGGAAGATTGGTTCAACAACCATTCTGCTCGAAGCGGGGTCAAGAAAGCTCGCGCTAAAAGAGGCTCTATCATTGGATGACAGGGCTGCGTAGCATCCCGTGCGAGGGGCTGAGCTCAAGGCTTTGACGTATTTCAATTCCATGTTCTTCGCCATCTGTCGTCCCTCCGACATCGTCTTTCCACACACACTCAAATCCAACCAACCGAGCATATTCTTCGTTGTTAATTGATTGACTTTCCAAATCCTCAGATATGACCTTGTCCGTACCTCCCCAAATTTCACAGTCATTAAACGCAGAGATAGACAGCGTTGTGACGAAGGCTGAGAGCGCAGCGAATGCCATCAGTCTGTCGCCGGATCTGCCGCTGTCGGTGAATTCGGCCTTTCAAGTCAGTTTCGTGGCCCACACGCTCTTCCCGGGTATTCTTCGCCCAGCTTGTGTGAAGCTGTGCAGGGACTTGGATAGCCTTGCGCAATCTATGAGGCCTGATGACGACGATGCAGCCTACATAATCCATTTGTCAGAGTTCAAGAAGCTTCAAGACCGGCTTCATGTTATCATCATGGGCCTCGACGTGCCAACTCTTGAGTGTGTAGATGATCAGGCTGTTGATGGTGGGGCACATTGGGCAAGGACTTTCAACCAGGCTTTGTAAGTACGAACCTTAGGTACAGCGATAAGCAAACGATCTAACCACTTCGTCAGTGATCATAAGCCTGCTGCTGGCTGGCAATTTGCCAACGAAGAAATTAACCAAGACTTGGAAGAAGTACGCCGAAACTCCCGAGCAGTAATGTATCACCTTATGACAAACTCAATGACACCCGATTTGCATGAACGGCATGATATATTGATAAACGGTACCACTACACCATCGAATGTTCCTGCCGTCGACCAGAAGGCCGCGTTCAGTTGGGCGGTAGGGCGCGCCCAGCTATTGGACAAACTCCAACGCGACTCTCTCAGAATACTTAGCGAGATAGTGGAAGCGGTATCGGACCGTGTACCTAGTCTGGGTGACGGTGAAGAAGTTGTAACAATGCATGCTGGATTGGCTAAGGCGTTGGAGATCGTAACTCTAGGAACGAAACATATGTGTTAGCTAAAATTGTCATTTCGAATTTCGCGGTTAGCAGATTAGCCGATTTGGCTCTTGTTGCATTGTGCTTTGTCCAACCAGAATTTAGCGGTCACTTGCTAACGCCTTTCGATTCTCGCGGTCAGTTTACTAACCTAATCAAGTTTTAACGGTCAGTTCGGGGGAATCTCTCATATCCATCCATAAACGCATATCCTACCCATCACGACCTAGTATAAGGAGAGGCTGAGAATTACAATAATGTAAAATCACGGCGCACGCACCTTATAACCAGCTGACGCTAACAGAAGAGATACCCTAGACCGGGTCCCGTCATCTGGAGGGATAAACAAAAGATGAGTCAACGGTAGGGGATAACGTAAGTAGAGCAAGCCAACTTTAAGGAGAAATGGTAGTGCCCTATAGCTTTTTTTTTATAGTTGCTATAGGCCATGGCCACAACCAGAGGGCTCCGTATCAAATCATAAGGTTAGTGGCTATATCGTAGGAGTGTTTGCGTGTTAAATTTTTGTATGATAGATGGCCATGGGATAGATTTTTGAGTGAGTAAATGTGATTGTCTGTAAGGTAGATGGATCACGTTACGAATATTTGTCTTATAGACGACCGCTACATGGACGATTAACTTAAAGTATTTGGTCTTTATTTGTTCGCACTCTTCTGGCCTATGTCTGTGATCGAAGGACTTCTGTTGTGTTGCCTTGGACCCCTTCTTAACCCTTCCTTAGCGAAGGAAGCTTCGTAGCTGACGGCTCCGGACATATTGCTCTCATCATGCAGACGCAGAACAAAGAAGCTCAGTGATAACAGGAGCAAGTAGGCAGGCAGCCTATCGCGTTCAACTGCTGCTCCACTCCTTGAGACCTTCCAACTTACCTACATTACTGAAATGCTTCGACGTAATACGTAATAGCAACTAGAAGCTTTTCCGCTAGTAGGGAGTGCCAGAGGCGGGATGGAATCAAAGCTAAAGTACGTTTTGGTCGGATTACGAAAACCAGACCTAAATAGTCGAAACGCCCCTTTAGTAGTAAGATCTCAAAGCATTTGCGCTACAAGTCCTCACCGAAAACACTCTTATGAATAATGTATTGATCCTTCTAGACCCGCCATGTATTATCGTATAGTTGTCTTGGTAGCATTCCCCATTTCGCGAGACTATATTCTAACTCGGTACTTCTGAAGCACAGCACTAGGAAGCTCTCTCCTCCTGGTCGCCGTTATGGAGGAGCCTGGGTTGCCAATCTTCAAACTCTAGAATGGTGAAAATGCTCGGCAGAAACTGTAGGAGATTGCACCCCTTGACAGAGTCAGAAAGTAGCCGCACACACCTAGCCTCTGGGCATGTGTAATTCTAGTCTTAAGCTTTCCACGAGCTTATGGCACCTCTCAGGGCCTCTGTATCACCGGATACTATCATCATAATATTATCGCCACCTGTAAAGCTTTCGATGCAAAAGCTCGTATCTTTGGATGCTGCGAGGACGACTATGCCGTTGTTGCCCATTGACATTCCCTTGATACGATGAACAGGGCCGTTTGCCCGATCCTGGTCGGCTGGATTCGTTCCAGATAGTCCATGACTGGCCGGTTTCTCGCTGGCTGGGCTAATTTCATGGCCGTCACGAGAAGTGCTAGCATTCGGGATTAAATCATCCTCTACCACCAAAAACGATCAACATAAGCCGTATGACCTTGTGTAGCATCCAGGCGGAGCTTACCTTGAGCCCACAATAAATGTCGTTCATCCGAGCTTTGGGATCGACTGCGTTGCGGAATATTGATTTGCATGGTTACTGGAAGAATAAGAGCTATAATCAAAGGATGGGACTGAGTTAGCGGTACCTAAGATGATCAGAAGGCCTTTTAAGAGAACGACTAGACAAATGGGCCGGCGCTCTGATGCCGCTTTCGGTAAAGTCTAGCTATAGCTTAGAGTTAAGTTCTGGCATCATCGCAACTCCTTTAGCCTGCGCAGAAAGGCTGAATGCGTTTATTTGCATTTTGAACATTCCATGCACTGAAATCGTTCCGGCGTAGAAGGAATGTATAATGTGAACAGAACTATTTGCAGAAGGTTATGGGGTTTATCTAGTTCAATGGAAGTTGAGAACGACATATTAACTTCGAATCTATTTTTCTTCATATGCCCACTTTTACCGCATCATTCCCACAGGAACATGTCAAAAGTATCCCCCCACCCCACATCAGTAGCAACACCAAGCTTTTGACCACAGAACTTGACTTGTAAATTATTCTATCAATTCAACAGTAATAAATACACAAGCTATATCATTCTGAAGCCTGATTCTAGGGCTTTAATATTTTATATACCAGCCCCTGGCTCGAATGCAGGCTCGCAGTTGTTTTTCCAATGACTCCAGACAGCTCCGAATCTGTTCCGGGGGTATTGCTTGCCACGCAACTTCAATACAACGTTGGAATTCGGCCTTGTCAGCCTCATTGTCTTTTAAATTCAGTAGATGAAGGAATAACCTTCGCAACTTCCTCTCTAGAATACTCTAGACGTTCTCAATGGGGCTAAGGTTAGGGGAATTGGGTGGCCAATCTAATAGCTCCGAGTTGATCATCTAATTGATAAGCCTCGCGACATATACATACACTTTAAGGAGTCATACCTCAACCAATTCCTCGATACTCACGATCCAGGCTTCACTCTAGCGTAGCCTGACTCTTGCAGCTTCTTGCGTTATCTTTGGCCTCTCGAGAGCTTTCCGTTTGCGTCGGTGATAAAGGATATAGTTCTCTGTAATGTCCTCTTAGATACTTGGTTGTCAAGCTCACTTACAAGGGCTCCCCACGTGATCAGACGATCCTTGCGAATTAAACGAAGAATATACCGTTTCTGTGCCCTTGAGAGCTTCTGAGGCCGCCCTGACCTTGGTTTATTACTGACTATACCTCGTTCGGCGAAGTGTTGTTGTATCTCAGAGACGGTCTTATGATCTATTTTGAACTCTCTTGCGACGCGGCGTAATGACCAACCGACATGCAAAAGTGTCAAAATTGTTCCTTTTGCTTCTGGAGAAAACTCCTGGCCTCTCTGACGATTGGGGCATATAATATCCCCGAATTGACGCGATTCTGACATTTTATTGTGGTGTTGTGAAGGAAAGAAAATAAGATAGCTGTCGCGGTCGCGTCATGAAATTGAGGTGGTTGGGTAATTATCTACGGTGGCGAATGCATTCAGAAGCAGGCCCAGGATAAGAGTGACCTTAGTTAATGAGGCTGATTATTGCCTCTCACGGTGTATACTTTGACCATGATACTTTGTTAACAGAGAGATGTCTGCTTGAACGACACAGCCAAAAAGAGATATACCACTATAACTTGCCCGAACCAGCTGAAAGCGGCCATTATATAGGAATCTAACATACTATGGTAGGAGGCAGGTCAAAAGTCCCACTTTAAAGGTGAAATCGCTGTGCAGGACTCACTGTAAGACGACGGCGCAACTGATGATAGACCTTTGCAAGAAGGGACAAAAAAAGGGGTTGGGGGATTTGGGGAGGTTTAGACCGCACACTTTCATTGACTTCAAAGGCTTGGCGGTCGCAACTTGAGGAGCTGGTACCACGGCGCTTAATCACAGAAGCAAGCTGAGCCTGATGTTGAGGAGACAAAAAATGGAGACGGAGGAGGGAAGAGAAAACAAAGAACGATCAACCGAAAGACGCTTGGGGATAACTTGGCCTGTAAGCTTCGTGGAGCGCGGACCGAAATCTCAGGAGATATTATCGCACTGTCTACCACAAATGCGTTGGTGATGTTGCAGGTTGGCTACGATCTCGGAAAGGAAGCGTTGGACTACTCTGTAGGTACGTACATGGTCCCTTGTAGGAGGAGCTGTAGGGGTTGTGAAACCCAGCCACCCCTTCATCGTGCCCAGTGGGTGGCGTTGACGCCTCACAAATTGTACGTGGCAGGTGAGTGGCAGTTGGTTGGACGCCTGATACAGAATTGAACAAATCCTTGTCGGTTTTCCCTCCTCGTTATCCGAAAGGTTTCCCTCATCTCTCGCCGAGTCTGAAGAAGCGATCGGGCCAGTGTCTATTGGGAAACGACGCAACGGACTTAAGGTTCACCCGTTCAACGGACCAACCTAGTAGTCTATAAGTGTCATCATGGTGTGACGCTGATAAGGAAACGTGTGCAGACTGGGCAAGCGCGCGCTTCAAAGAAGTGGGCAAGGAGGTGGTATTGAGTAGCGAAGAAGGATAGCGTAATATTCTGCATGGTGATATAATACAATGCCATTTCTCTATTGGATCCCTCTTGTCTGACAATGGCAGAATTGTGTTGGCGGCATATGTTGGTTAAGTCCTGCCAAAGCTAGGCGTTGCGCTCAGATAAGAGACAAACAGTCGTTCTCTACTTGGTATTTTACATGTTCAGTGACAGGTCTAAGGGGAAGGGAAATTTCGACCAGCGAGGCCAATCACAGTCCATCACAGTGTATGTTTCAAAACGGTAACATGCTAATGTAGAGAGAGATATTGCCGGACACAGTACCGTCGTTAGCCTAGCCCGCTTGATTCGGAGGTCTTGGGGAGCGGTCGCTAAGAATGTACATTACTGCACAGTACCACCACGTTCACATTTATTGAAATTCCCATGGTAGTACTCTGTACATAGAGCAATAATGAAGAGGCTGGGGCGGGGCGGGGGGGTGGTCGGCGCCTAACATCATGCGGCCGCTGAGAGGTTTTGAGCCCCTCTTTTATGGCTCGTGATGATTGGATGTCATAGGCTGTACACCGTTCACCAGCGGGGTCTGTGGCGGTTGGTCTCCTTCAGGGCTGACTGATGGGCAGACACACACGGATGAATCTAATCTAGGTTAAAAAGGAGAAGTGACATCGGGAATGCAACATGTACCATTAGGACACTTCCCCACGTTTGACATCACTTCCGTCAAAATCATTCACAGCCTGGCTATCTTGCTACCGTTTCATGAAGAGCGTTGCACATACATTACAAGCATTACAGTACGATAGTTATTTGGCGAGGTGTCATTATGTTGAAAGAAAGCAGTAAGTGCGATCAATCTCCTTGATGCCGCTCTACTCCTGAAGCCATATGGTAATTTTCTTTCAGCGTGCTCTAACACACTTCCCGGCGGCCCAGAAGGCGATGCGCCGAGGCCGTACGAAAAGGCCGTATTGCCATATGAGGGACACATGAGGAACAAGGGGTCCACCCCGAGCATCACGGCAGCCTCGCCAGATATTCTCGCCAAGCCATGGGACCTTGTCTGCAACTTATCTCCAGAAAGGGGAATTTACCACCTCGACCCCCATGGCAGACTACAGCCCATCCCCTCAGAGATGCACCACGAAGACTACAACCAGAACGGATTCGTTGTCAGCCCTAACCAATCTCCAATCAAGATTGTACATAGTGTATACACTTGGTCCTGCAACCTCAATACCACTGCTGCGACACTCTTGCGGAGTCGTTCAGATAGCTTGGTCCTGAACCGTTTTGGTAATCACCTCGTTATCTACGATCAGGTCCCGATTAAGGATTCCAGCCGCCCCGAAATACCACCCCACGATGAAGAACATTCTACCAAAGTAGAACTATGTTCGCCCGACGTCTGGTCCGTCTCAGGATCGGATGTCTACCAGGTTGACGGGGACGAAGAAGACATCGTTATCAAGTCACCAAACTTCATGAGGCTTTGGAGCATGACAAGGCAAGAGTTCCTTTGGCAAAAGCGGGAGCTCGGAAATAATCCTGTATGCCTTACTGATAGGTATGTTGCGGAATTGGCCGGTGAATTCCATTTGCGGTCGCGGAAAAATGGAGCTGCATACGGCAAATTTGGGCTTCCTACCTACAATGCGTTTATTTCCTTTGACGAGAAGCATCATTTTGGACCAGCGGCAAGCAAACGGGGTGTCATTCTGTACAAAAATGCCGAGAAGGCCCTTTATGTCTTCTATTTAGGAAAGAAGGAAGTGAGCATTTGCATATTTGAGAGCGATATCCCGCTAAGGGGGCCACTTGTCTTGCGTGGTCACCCCGACGAAAAGAATCTTGAGGTGCAACTTCTTGCGGAGCGTCCCGCTTGGCGCCGGAATGAAAAAAAGATGAGAATATACCGGTTTGATCCGATTGAGCGCCTTTTTAACTCATAAAGGGCGCAGATAGGGAAAGGACGCTTCGCAAATACGCAAACGGCCACAAGGACGGAGAAAGATTGAGAGCTGGATTTATATCACGGATAGCAAGAGTTTGGAGGACATAATGATGAAAGGGACTAAAATTAAGGGGGATCGGAGGGCACTAGTCTAAAAACCCAAACTCGCCATCCATCAAAACAGTAGCCCCATGAAACCGTCCATCTCGCGGAGGGCTTGCCTGGCGAGTGTCTCCCATAACAAAGCTCTGATAGCTTGAGTTTCAATAAACGTAATAAGCAGTGAGAGATATTATATATGTGCTGACACCCTCCAGCCTCATCCACATCTATTTCTAGCAGTTCATTACGGCTAAAGAGAAAGAAGTGGTTGAAATCAAACAAAGGTGTGCGGGGTGCTAGCTGCCTTCTTGAGCCGTCCTCGAAAGGGGCTGGCGGTCGGCAGCGTATCAAGTTCACGTTAAGTTTATGCATCGTGAAGCAGAGGATGATATCCCGTAGTTACCTGTGAGTTCCGTCGTTAAGTGAAGCACTAGATAAATTTTGACGTAGCGCGCAAGTTCCACATTGCATGGCTTGCTCAGTCGGCCCAAGAAGGTTCTTCGATCCTTCTCTTGCTACTGTACTGACTAATGATGCATGTTTCTGATGCAGTTTCACTGTGCGACCGTCAGGCAGCAGAGCTTTGCGGGTATAATAGACGAGGCATACATGGTTTGCTTGCAAACTATAAGAAGGGAACTTCTGCTCACTAGATTATCTCTTGCCTGGCTTACGTGAGTGTATAATCCTACGGACATATCAACTATTTAGGAGATCAAGATAAATCAAAACATCGAGGCCCATAGCATGAAAGGGTTTACTTTGCTGGACAAGGTAACCCAACAGGCACCAGAGCTTGAGTCCGTTTTGTCGTTTCCCATTCATTTCTAGGCTCTTCTATGTTTCAACCTAACAATGTGAGTATCTATATCTTTCATGTAGACTCCGTTGCTAGCATATCCCATACGGGCTGTTTCTCACACGCCGATTGCCATCCCTGGCCCAATGAGAGGAGGGAGGTCCACCAACGGAACTCCTCTTCAGAAACGTACTCAGCATCCGCCATGAGCCAATGGCTATCGTGGCGCTCGTGGTCAGGGGTTGCAGGCATATTGCCTGACTACCGTATTGGAATGTACTACTTCTCCAGCATGGACATACTTGAAGAAGAGCAGGGCGATTTCAATGGACTTGCCCCCAGGAAGCAGAAACATCTGGCATCTGACATCGTACAATCGACTGAATCACACGTAATAAAATTCTAACAGATTATTCCCTTTAGCTTAGATAGAATAACTATCAGCAACTTTAAAAATTTATTCAAGTTTTAATTTTCTATATTTAATTAAAGATACTTTTTAATTTCTATGACAAACGCCTTAGTCAATTAGCATGCATTCTTGCAACATCTTTACGGTCACCCAGACCTGGCACCGATACCGCTTGTCCAAGTCGCCAATTAAATAACTGGAAGTGTCCTACCACCCATTTGAATGCGGCACTCTCATCAGCCTTGCTGGTGACAGCAGAATTATCCGACAGTTCTTTGCAACTTTTGATTAATACATCATACAGTGATTGTGATTCGGGTGTAATCGGGCTTGTCATCAATAAATACATTGCTACTCGGCTGATGTGAAGATATCTTTGACAATCTTGCTCCCAACTTTTGTCAGCACCTTGCCAGGCAGCAGTGGGGTTATCATGACTAAGGAAGTGGTTAGATCGTTTGCGTACTACAGTACTTAAGATTAACACCTACAAAGCGTTGTTAAAAATTGCCGTCCAAGGTGCCGCACCATCAACAACCTGATCATTTACACTCCCAAGATTTGGCACATCGAGTTCCATGATGATTTTATGAAGCCTATCTTGACGCACCTTGTACGCTGACAGATGGATTCTGTAGGCTGCATCATCGTCAATAGGCTTTATAGAATCCGCAAAGCTTATCAAGTCCGCGCAAAGTTCTACACAGTCGGAGGCAATGTGCGGAAAGAGGTTGAAGATCATGAAGCTAATATGAAAGGCCGAATTCACCGACCGCAGCAGATCCGGTGTCCGACTAGTAGGATTTGCTGCTTTCGTGGCAACTTGGTGCACGTCTGCGCTTGATTGCTGTGGTTCTTGGGGAAGCTTGAGCAAGACCATATTTGATGAGCTTGTAAGTCAAAGGGATAACAACAAAGAATGTTCTCGGTTTGCTAGATTTGAGTGTTGAGGGATGATGCCAGAAACGACGATGGCGAGGATGATGGAATTTAAATACGTCAAAGTTTTACGCTAAACCCCTCGCAATGGATACCATTTCAGGCCAAGCAGTCCTGTCATCCAATGACGGCGACTCTTTTAGCGCGCGCTTTCTTGACCCCGCTTCGAGCAGTCTGATTCCGTCCTGGAAAACCAATCAGCCATAGCCTAGGTAAAGAGTGGATGACATACTGTAAAGGACCCTTGTACTCGTGTAGAGTCTTCGGTGTAAAGGGCGTCAAGACAAACCATATACCGGCAGCTGTATTAGTTGCATTTAGATGATCCGTAATAACTTCAACAAGCCGCACAATTCTCTCCTCTTTGGCAGCATTAGCCAACTGCGTCAACGTCTCAATCACACTCCGCCTGCTTCTTAACAAACTCCCATTACTCTGCGAGACATTCATTCTTTTCATGGCCACAACATCACCCTTCATATTCACGCCAACACTAACCCGCCCAGAACCACCTACTCCTACTGTTCCAGCGCTGCTGAGACTCCATTGGCCGATCTGGATTCCGTTCCCTGGCGCCGGAGTCGGTGTCATGGAGATATCGAGTAAATTTTAGTGACTGTAGAATTTGCGGATGTATTCAGTCATAGCTTCAGTGTGTTTTTTTGTGGTACTGTGACGGGTATACTCAACCAGGTATCTCAACTGTCCAAGGCGAATAGACGAGGTATGCTGGTTAAACACTCTGCGTTCTCTTGCGTGTAGGACATTGCCATCGACTTCCACAGTGCCACGGATCAGAAATCTTTTGCACAAGAATTCTGCCTGTCTCGTGGACTTGGAAAGTAGCATGATGTTGGCGAATGCCGAAGAATGAAGAGTTATCAAGACATAGGATGAAGTCGTTGTGGGTCTTGTGACTTTTACGGCCTGCAATCCATCCTCTGAAGTTATTAGTTGGAGGTTGCGAAAGGTCGATGAAGTAGCATCCAGTGTGAATATACACGCTCGATTCACCTTTATCAACGCTCTGTCCAGAAGATGCCGGAGATGAAGAAGATAGGGGACCAGTTTTGATTTGCTCAATAAGTCTGTTGACTTTTTGATCACGAACTTGTCTCGATGCAGTTGAAATATGACGACTTGCTTGCTCTTTTTCTTGTGCCTGAAAGTCATCTGCTTGAGAGGATTCGAGCAACCAATCAACGACCTGACTGAATGCTAACCTCGCTTCGGCATTTTGAGGTCTAAGAGTTATCGTTGATTAAATGCGGACGATAAAGGACCCTGAAAGTCCTCACTGGTAGCTTGACTGCTTGACGGGCTTGATGCCATTTCGGCCTTGGATAATTCAGTGTGATATCTACTTACAATCCGTGCGTTAATTCGTAATTGTTATGAGGCGTTCAAGGTACTCCTGTACTTTTACCGACGTGGGGCGGGGGTGAGAATATTCCGAGCTCGGATCATTCCGTCCCCGCTCCGACAGAACAGTCGCCAATTCATGACGATATAATGCGCATCCAAACAAACAATCGACATCATTATTGCCATCACCCAACTACAACCGCAACACCAACAGCAACGCCATGCTCTTTACCACCGCGATGCGTCATGTCATCAAAACAATCACAATTGATTCATTTCCCAACACCTGAACGTCCCTCGCCGTGCCATCCTGCACCGTGGCGACAAACTGAAGTGACTCTCGAAGCCGAATTGGCAGCTGATTATTATAAATAATGCCCACGAGCAGAATCCAGCCTTCCTGGTCCACGTTTTTGCATCTCCCCAATCCACTGAATATTATACTTAGAAGGGAAGTGTAGGACGAAACTAGTATCCAGGGAATACTTCTCAGAAGGGTTTGGTGTGCCAACCAAGTCTTTCCGAACTTACTTAGAGAATAAGGATATGAACAGAGCCAGGCGTGGTTCGGCAGGCTTGGAGGCAGCAGCGGATGCAAGCATCCCCACGGAGAACTTTTGATCCGCTTATGCAAGAAAGTGAGAAAGCGCGAAGCATATCGGAACTCGCTTAATAGAAGCGTGTTGGCAAGGGATGGCAACAATAGTGGATTTTCTCTGATTACGAAAGATCGTCTGTTGCTGTCTCGCACCACTAGATAGAGTTCAATATGCTTGTCGTCTCGAGTCTCGACGTCCCATGATACTTCAAGTGTCGGAAGTAAGTCCCTTGCGTCTGTGACTTCAAGCGAGGAGGAAATCTGGGGGTGCTCATGCTTGGGCAAGACACAACATCGTAAACCAAGCTATTGCACCTCAGAGTTCCCGGCAACACACAGAGCCGGAGATAGCCATGGTGTTCAAACGGAAACGTCTCTAGGTGTAGGGTATAAATCACCTGTCCTCTTCTAGAGGTCACAATCAAACTGCGATGGCCGTCATCAATGTTGCCATGGCCAACTATGCTTCTGGCCCAGTACCAGATATCCATTGCGTCAATTTGCCATGCGTCAGCTTCTTCGCTTATTCCGGACTGAAGAATGTTAGATACTTCGGCTGGGAAGCCATCGCCTCTGGACCTATCTCGAGACGTTAAAAGACGTAGCGAATGTAGGATGGTCAAGTAGCGAGAAGGCGAGACGACCTAGTATCAAGACAGCCAAGGATCGGAGCTGGAGCGTCAGCAAAACAAACATCTCGATCACGAACAACCTTGACATCTGAGATTTTACTTCTCACCAGCCGAGGCGGTGGTGCCAGTGCCTCATCCAAGCCCAGTGGGTTGTTGACGAAATCTCACCAACGTTCCTATCATGGATGACAGCGGTTCCGGAAGCGACACCGAGCGACAATTGACTTTGGACGATGCCTTCAAGCGCGGTCTGTTCGTTTCTGATAGCTTCTGCTTCGGAAATGTCCCTCGCCGTACTCTGGGTGACGGATGGACTGAGGAGATCCGTGAATCGACGAGCCGCGGTCAGTGTTGATTCATATACCCCTCCAGAGAGAAACCTGAGAACGATCTGACAAATGGCTTCAGGCCTCAGCGCCGTGTAGGGTTACAAATTGTCGGACCGTACCATCCCGTTTGGTGGAGTTGTTCCCTCAACCGGTGTCGCTGAGCCAGAGTCACTGCTGGTATCGATGTCCTCCCAAGCCTCACGGAGCAGCCTCTCCCTCAGGCCCTGGGGCGAATGACCTGGTCGCGTATTCTCAGCAATATCTCGTCCGTATAAGCTGCATCGTACTTCCTGGCCAAAGAGAGCTAGTTCCAGCGCTCGGTGCAGACGTTCGACGAACTCCATATCGTCTGAGGAGGAGGTTGGGATCGGCGTTTGAGGCGCGGGTATGAGATGGGAACCGGCTGTTTGTACAACATCGGGGAGAGTCTAAACTGTCAGCAGTAATTGATCTGATGGAAGGACGTGTCTTACTACGTCGTTAGTGTGCTCGTAGAGTGTTGCATTATACTGACACTGATGCCCTTGGTGTAAGAAGAGTGGGATATCGATCTTGGATTCGAAGGTGAAATTGAGGAAATAGCCAGTGAGGTTGAAGCTGCGTGTCAAGGAGGGAATGACACAGGAGGAAGACTGTATTGTCGGATCATAGATTCGTTCTTGATCATTCTTCAAATTCATTAGTTTTACTAGTAAAATAGGCTTTCTGCAGGATCGGAGGGAACATGGGTTCAAGCCACAAGGGAAGCCATATACACAGGCCCTTTATATCCTATTGAACTATTATCAATGGTGCGGGTGTAAGCGATCGATATCATTACCATGGAGGGTACGACGACTGCAGTTGTGGTAGGCCGCACGTTGCGCAAAATCGGCTGCTGCCAAATCAAGCCGTTGATTGGTCCTGGCTTGAGCTCTGAATTCCAGTCCGGCAAAACCTCGGGTCTATGTCACCTCGGAGACGGGAGTTTGCGGGCCAAAGCTAGTCAAAACAGCACAAACCAGATGCTAAACAACACCTTCCACCACGAAATTAAACTCATGCTCATCGAAGCTTTTAGAATCTGCTCGACATATTCACTTAATCATTGTGAATGGAGTTTCTGCCCGCGTTCAACCCTCCTTGTCCGGATGGTCCCTATACTGCCCAGGTCATCGCCTTTCGACACCCGGCCTACTCGCAACTCGAGCGCGAGCTGCTACGCTTTAACTCGGTAGATGGGCCGGCGAAAGACGGCCTTGACTATGATCTTGCCCTTATCTCCTGCGGTATAGTTACGGGTAACACTTGGGAGACTGGGTGGATAGCAACTCGAGAAGTAAATGGGCACTTCTCGCGCGTGGAGAAGCCGGCCGATGGCGTGCTCAAAGGCGAAACCTATTACTATTTCGTAGGCAACCATAGCCCGACCCGTACGTCCGCAGGCTCCCTCTCTCTAATATTCTTGGCTGAGGCATATTCAGATAAATACCCCATTGTTCCTTCGTTCCACCATTGGCGATTTCCGCATGACGCACTTCCTGAACTCTGGACCCGTCTCGAGGTATCTCCAGGCCCTGAGAGCCAAGCTACTCGGCGAGATGAGGCAGTCCTCACCCGAGACGCCACATGCCGTATGACAGCGCATAAAGGAGCGCGTGAGGTGGCCCACCTTGTGCCGTTATCAGAGGGGTACTGGTTTATTCATAACGGAATGCGTCGGTAAGTAGAAGACGCGCTTAGTATTGCCAAAATATCGGAGCTCACATTTCTGCAGTTATTGCCTTGATCAGCTGAACAGTGTTTCCATGTATGACACGAGAAACATGCTTCTTCTACGGAGGGATCTCCACTTCTTATTCGATCATCGCCGATTCGTCTTCGCTGTCAAGCGAAATAAATCAGATGCTGTGGAGCTTGTACTGCATGTGCTAAATCACGAGAGAGCTGATGAACTCATGAATCTCTATCATAACCGGGCTACTCAAGAGTTTCGCGGTGTCTCGGTCGAGTTCATCTTTGCGCGCCTTGCTTGGGCGTTATTCACGTCGACATACTTCCCGGCTTTTGATGGCATGGCTAGAATGGCTGTCCAGCTCTATAACCCGGAGACGAGTCAAATACAGAATGATGACCTCTATCAGCAAGATATTCGTAACAGGCTGAAGCTTTTTCAAACTTACTCACGAAGCCAGAGTAGAAGTAGCAGCCCTACAAAACGGACCGTTGACGAGATTGCAGAAGGCGGGGAAGGTCTTGGATGTGATTTAGATCCGGATGGCGAAGGCTGGCGCAGCTTGGCAGTTGAAGAATCGCCTCATCGCGGACGACGTCGTAAACGTAGTTGGGACACGTATGACCAGGAGTCACTCCCTGGGCTTGTCGGGTCATCAGCCTCACCAAGAAGAGTTGCTTCCTCGCCGCGTTCGATACATATATCAGAAAACATGTTGAAGAGTAGAGAGCCGACTGTCATGGATATGGACTTGGCGGAAGAGATTCGTGTGAAGCCTACTAATATGAACACCAACCAAACGGGTGAGAAGAGACCCAAAATGACAAGTCTAGAAATAGATGATTCTTAATCTCTGCTATATGTAAAGAAAAAAAAGTGTCCAAGACATCACATGGCAACGTTAGGGTAAGCTATTATTTATAGAACGAAATTTCCGGAAGCAACTAGAAATGAAGTCAGATATAGAGTATACTACATCGAACGTGGCTAACTGAGGTTGCTATCTTATTCAGTACTGATATATGACGTGAGTTGACACAATTGAAATAACGTATCCGCTCGAAGGTTAACGAGAAGCTCACTAGGATAAGGAAGTAAAAACTTAGTAGCATTAAAGGACGCAGTAGCAGCTGACAATGTACTTAGGACTATTACCACTCTTCCTTCACGAGCAAAGCCCCCACTCGATCCCTTACACTCACTAAGTTGAACTACTCGAAACGGATGCTCTCAAGCATACCCGAGAGCATTGAAGTGTCCAGCATCGATGGATTTCAAAGCCGAGAGGCGGATGCTGTCGTGTTCGTGGTAGTGCGATCGAACGAACACCGGGACATCAGATTCCTGAAACACATGCGTCGTGTGAACGTCATACGAACCCACGCCAGAACGGCGCTTACTGTGATAGGTAATCGGGCAACGTTGGCAGAGGGAACTGCAGATGAGGAGAGCTCAGTGATTTGGAGGAGACTTCTTACTAGGTTTCATGAGGTAAAGCCGGACATCCTCATATCTTAGGCCATGGGCTCCTTGTGGTTCAATTTGAGGCGATCAGTCAACCAGACCAACACTAGATACAGAATCAGCAAGAACCAGACTGCGATGGAGAGAAGGTTGGTTATAAGACATCAAGGAACTCATAGAAGTATTTTGCTTTAAAGTTGAACATTATGTCTGCTGTACAATGCATATATGACATCGTTGCTGGGACTGTCCCGAGTCAGTAGAGCTCAGTGAACAGAAGATTCTGACCAGTTGTTTACCCAATGCAACAGGTATCATGCTTTGGATTGTGAGCTTAGGGTTGTCGCACTTATCAATTCAGTGAGTTCCAATTCAGAATAGAGAACGTCTCGACTTCTTATACTCCCCGCTAGCTCAACTTCCCTCGACGTTCGATCCGAGCCCGCGATCTGGTTGGGACTTCATCCAACAGATGTTCAGTACGGCTTCACACGATGATGTTCAACCCGAAGTCGTAGTCGCTTGTCGGGAAGTTGGGGCTAGGTTCGCAGTGGCCCTGAGACAATAAGAAGAGTCACGCAGAACATGATGTTAACGCCAGACCCGGTTACGATCGAGTGGCTGAATGGATCTGTTGGATTCTTCTCTAAGACTGTGCGGTTAAGCTTTCAGGCGATGAAGCTAGGGCTCGCTTCCTTGCCCTAGCCGCTGCGTTTATTACAATCATTGGACCTTACTCTGGCTCGCAAGTCTTGGATATTCAATCAAAACAACCAGCTCTGAAACTTACGGAGGCACCACTGCTGCCGCGTGTGAAAGACCTCTTGGTGGCTCTATTACCTCGGTCGGAGCGTTGTAGTTTTGCCAGTACTCTTCTTGGTTACCAGTTACTGGTCGGAGGCGCATTACAAACTCAACCACTACCTCGTAGACAATTCGATTCTCGACCATGCCCGATATAAGGGAGAAGATGTCGCAGAAACTCTTATAGTAGCTATCGCTGGGCTATTTGATGAATTCCGCCAAGTGGCCCGACATGGCGATTCTACTGTGACCGGAGTTACGCTCAGGATCGGCGGATCAGTTCATATTATTAACACCCCTGAACTTTCGGGGTGTGACATAGCGTCTACCCAAACTTTAGAACAACATTTGCCGACCCACGCAGTCACCCGAGCGTTCAAAGGTATGAGGCATGCCGAGGGGGTCCATTAGGGAGTATTGTTGTTCCTGGTTGGCGTGGTCTCGGACCTTTTTGACAAGCAAAAAGCTGAGGTAAGCGCCTATATCTCGATTACTGACAGTCGAAGCATTGGCTAGTTGGTTAATGAATTCCGCGACATTCATATTCGCACAATGCATAAGCGATCAGGGCAATTGCTGAGTTCAGTAAAATCAAAGAACATGCGCTATCGACTGCCACAGGCTTGTTCGATGCTGGAATGGACTAGACCAGACGTTTCAGATAGCAAAATGTGGACAGATGTTTGGGGACAAGGCGTCCATGCTCCGGCACGTCAGGGTCTACCATCGACGGTTCCTCCCTATCTTAGACGTGTTCAAATGCTCCGTCTTGGAATGCAAGACATAGTTCAGCCGCCCTGATGACCTTGACCGTCACATTGAGGAAGTGCATACCAAGTAAAGGCGGAGGAGAAGATGAATATGGTGGACAAGGTTCTCCCATCGTTGCAGAAGATGGGAGAGACAAAGAGGTTATCGGTCTTTGTCTGGGAACGAAATTTTTGCAGTTATCAGGATTATGTGACTGACTTGTTTACATCATGCCAATCTCACTAGGTCCTCCCTTGCAGACCTACAAGCTCCTATACATCACCAATACTAACGCGGCTCGTCGCGGTCTGTAATGATTCAAGTATTCGCCAGTACCTCTGGTGGTAGATAGTACGCCAATTGGCATTCTCGTGCCACCCGATGCACACGTTGAGAACGTGTCTTCTCCCCCTTCTCCATCTCCTAGTAAGCAATGCTCTCATCGACTGTATATAGCAGTGCTCCTGCTTCGACCGAACGGGGATATCAACACGCAGGAGGATGTTCCCTGCTGCAGTTCACTCCTGGTGGGTCCTTTAACAAGCTGCGAGTGGATTGTCGACTAGTTGCTGAAGGCTGGTGCGGACGTCAACGGGCAAGGTGAATATTATGGAATTGCACTCCAGGCGCCTGTGTCCAGAGGCTATGGCAGAATCCTAAGCCTGTTGCTTCGTGATTGGCGTCATTTGGCTCACCAAAATATAGGAAGAGATTGTTTGTAAAGGTCCGATAGATGCACCTACAGTTTCGTTGGCAACCGCGTTGTTGCCCGTAATATATTTGGACCCTCCTTTTTTCTCTAGTTTTGAACCGAAATCGCCTTCCGATATAGCAGAGCTGCAGTAAGTAGCCAAGAGAATGCGCGAAGCTTTCAACAAGGTCACTCTTTTCATTATTCTGCTTAGTCATACTAATTGGAGGGTGTGAGAGCTGAAATGCACTTACAAGGATTGGGACTAGTTAGGCAGGGATAACATTAAGGCTTGCCCTGCCTATTTAGTTGGGGAGTAAAGATGTTTCTTGAGCTATAAATAATCGTACCAGAACTGACTCGATGCATGGAGGGCGATACAGTGGAACCAAGTCCTTTGAGATGAGCAGGAGATGAACAAAGTTTCAGGACGCTTTCGTGCTTGTTGTGCCGTGCTTCGTTCATAGATCCGATCGGACGAAGAAAATTGGTCCAAGAGACCAGTTCGAAGCATGACGATAGCACTATTGGAAGCCCTCGCCTTCCTCCACGCCAACAAATGGATTCACGGCGACATAAAACCCATGAATATTGGCATTCGCAAATGGGACCTAGACCAAACATCCATAGTCCTCCTCGACACGGAAGACGCAATCCATGCACCCCGAGGCATCGTAACTGTGACGCCTGGAACGAAAGGAACAGTAGGTTATATATCTCCCGAGCGAGAGCTGGGAGAGTTTACCCCAACGACGGATGTTTGGGCTGTTGGTGTAGCGGTAATCTGGATGCTTCTTGAAAGACATCCATGGCAGTATCGTGTGAATCCTTGGAGAGAGGATGAGGCTTTTGAAGGAAACAGATGGTTGTTTCATAGACATTATGACGCTGCGGCGACGAGTATTAGGGCGTGTGAGGGTGAAGGTAAGGTGGAGGATAATTGTATGAGAATGAAGCTGATATGATTGCAGAGCTTGGTACAGCTGTTTTGCAGATGATTCGGCATCCCTATGCTCGGACGGAAGAGCAGAAAAAGTCAAGACCAGGATGTTGGGGGGTTCTCCAGACGTTGCGTGCCGGTTCAACTGACGTGAGATTTGGACAGAAGCGAACTCATACAAATGCAGCATGAAAGATGTTTTCTCAAGGATATCGCTAGAGTAATAAGAAAACAAAGTTATAGAAACATATTCCATTAAACTGCGTGGATTGTCTTCGACCCTAGGTGAATCATTGGCATCTACAAATAAAAGTATTGATTCGAAGTCTACTTGGATTCGATCTTGATCCATATCCACACAGCGAGAACTCCTGTGCCGGCGACCAAGAGTCCACTTTCAACGGCAGGTACTAATACCATTCGCCATGCAACATCGCTTGCAGAACAGAGTATTAGTCCAACAAGGACCTGAACGATGGAAAAGTCAACCAGAACAATAGGAACCCCATAAATGAGCGTGTTCGATGTATCCGGGCCGCGGTGACTCGCTCGAGCGAAACGAAGCATGATAGACATAGTGACGGTGAATATTGATGTTATTATAGACCCAGCCATCAAGACCATGACTGCCTGCCAGGTGGTTGTTCTCGGCTCCGATCGCATCCTCTCCATTCCCATGACAGCCATGGATAAGGCACACAATAAAGTTGCGAGGAATTCTAATGAGGAATATGACTCTAGAATCTGCTGGTGGTCGACGCCGCTTTGCAGACCTGGCCCCTTGTTGACTAAACAGATAATCCTTAGTGGGCTGAGCTGAATCACCAGACTAAGGAAAGCGCTATTATGTGAGACTTACGCATTGTTTGTTTTGGAGATATCCTGGAGTTCGGGCTCATGATGACTTTATGGAATATGAGTTGACAGATGTGAGGATAAGTGGAAGATCAATACTGTTCAAGCTCGAAGTCAACGTCCTTGGAATCCCCAACGTTTTAAAATGCTGGGATTGATTCTGTCTTGTGGCGGGAAATGGCCGAATGGTAAGATAAGACTCGTTCAATCGCCCCGTAAGCCCTCTTCCGCCCGAGCCCTTATGCACCTCAGACAGCCAATAGCCAGAGCACTAGTCCGAGGCAGGAGAGTCCAGGCCGAGATGCGTGCTAGTGGGCCAGAAGTGAGGGTAATTCTCCGAGCTATTTGCGTCCTCCGCCTCGAATCAGAGGCATTCCCGTCTCTGTGAAGATATTTTGAGTCAAATGTGGACTTTCGACGTTCCTGCTGAATCTAAATTGGCTTTCGTATCTACGTAGGAAAAGCCTCAAGTACACTGTACAGTATGTTTTGCGTTGTTTCTGGTAGACTGCTCCTTTTGGAAGTCTAAGGTGAAGTAGTGCGTGTACTGTACTGTACACTAGCGCGGAAGAACTTAGGGAAGAAGCTGAACGTTACAGTACCATATATCGCTTACAGCACCATCTCATCTAGAA
Organism: Fusarium penzigii; assembly: GCA_013623535.1. Lineage (NCBI taxonomy): Eukaryota > Fungi > Ascomycota > Sordariomycetes > Hypocreales > Nectriaceae > Fusarium > Fusarium penzigii. The sequence goes on from JABFFC010000364.1 coordinate 33,596, forward strand.
TACATAGTCAGCGACCGTTCCTAAATCAGTGAATTTCCATCACCAACGGGCCGGTTTAGTGGTGTGTGATACTGTGTACCAACACTGTGTCATTCATTCGTATAGTACTGTACCTTGCTTAATGAGACCTGCTGTTCGATCACAGGCTTCATAAATCTCAAACGGCCATAAAGGGACTTGAAGAATTTGGTTCGTACACTGGACGGCCATTTTCTAGCTCCACTATCTAAGATCAATCTAATCACAAAACTGCCACTGAACAGGTACGATACTGTACCGTCAAGGTATATAAAGAGGTGAGTAGCTTCCCTCCCAGTAAACTAGGAATTGGCGATACCTGCATCACAATAGCGACAGACAATTTACAATGCCCCAGGGACACTGGGGAGTGATGTTACGCCCTTCAGAGCAGAAGCAATGGCATAGACTAACGCGGTTGCCGTTTGAAATCCAGTGTTTAATCACGGACAATCTAAGTCCACGATTTGCGGCCCGATCATCGACATCCGGCTTTAGTCTTTCACCACACCGTAAAACGGAGATGTCTCATGCTAGAGTATGGGGCTGCATTTTCGATCCCGGTCTGATGCCGGATGACGTATGCAACCAGATGAAAAACATGTCATGGAATAGATATCTCCAAGACCTAGACCTGATCCTGATAGGTTCAGACATAGAGTATCTCTATCAAGCAAAAGAGCCTCCCCGTCCCATCCATCTTCTCATGCTAGGGATAGATGGTACGAGGCAAACGGATTTCACCTATCCAGCTGACATGACCAAGCTCTTTCGTCCACATGAAGCTTTTGATGGAGGTGTAAAGATCACAGATTCCGAAATCGTGCTCCACTTCGGTCGGATCACCGTCCCGACTCTATGGAAGTTGGGCATTAACCAAACCTGCGTGCTATCCTACAAAGCCAGCACAAAACTTGATAGAGTCAATATGAGTTACTCGTTAGACGACGACGTTCCCTCTAATGGCGAGTCCGGGCTTGGGTATCGCTGCACGATCCCTTTCAAATTCGGCACACAGCCCAGGAAGCGTATAGAAGTTACCGCCGAGCTTCCGGAGTCTATGGAGGAGCTCTTACGAGAAGCTTCATATCAATTCCTAGGCATGCAGAACGCTGTTGAAACCAATCAAATGCACTAGAAGTCCTTGATCCCTATTGCGTAACTAAGTATATGAAAACTTCCTCCAGATCTTCAGTTTTCAATCTCTCATTCCCTGACAATTTCTTTCACCAGTAGAACTCTAAGCTCGTCCAGTCTAGAGTCGAGATTTGAACCTGCGAATGGTGTGCTCGGGAATGGAGTTATTCTCGAACATCCAATACACTTAGATTAGTAGATCTAACTCGTACTACGTGAACCTTGAGGGTTGCTAGTAGAATGGTTGCTAACACCAAGAAGGGGAACAAGGACAATAAACGATACACAATAGTTCTAGGCGCTCACAATCTCCTCCTCTCCCTCCTTGATAAACAATAATCCAATAAGGCAGACTGCACCCAGTGTTTCTCCCAACTCAGAGTGATCGTGTGTATTGGCAGTCTGTCTTATGGTTAGCTATGAGACGGTAGCGAGACGGATGACGCCCACTATAGAGTAGGACTCTATCCCTTCAACTCCCATAGAGCTCTAAGCAAGACACGGAATACCCAAGTGCAATGAGGATAAGTGTGGTTCGTCTTTGAAAGAGCCTTGTTGGACAAAATAAGACGTCCGTAGATCAGTGACTTCCTTGGAGCCATGCAGCGGTCAAAGGAATAGTACATCTATCTACCTTCGTAGGTCAAAGCCGCACTCTAAGCATTATAGAAGCTATAAATCTCACTATGAAGATAAAAGCTGCGAATGCACGAAACTAAACTTACATATGTTTATACTGGTTAGCCGTCATGAATCTGCTGTGTTTCCTCTCTTGCATCTCCATAGTGTCCATCCTCGTGTCTGCTCGTCGGTTTCTATTAACCTCCGTAGAACAGCTTCCCGTGGGGCCATCGATCAACAGAAATGGCTGGGTCATGTGCAGCCTGTCATATGTGTCACTTGTCGCGGTCTTATTGTATGTAATGCTATGAATTGATATGCGCATAAAGAAAAATACTCGTATCTAGGATGGGCCACTTTATGGGAGCTTATTGCTTCCAAAGATCTCTTACACTCAGGTTCATTGATAATTTGGGTATAACAGTGCAGTCAACACTCAACAATCGACACATTTTTTCATTGTTTCGGGTTCGTGCAAATAAGTAAGTACCGGTTCCACATTCCTGGAAATGCTACCTCGCGCACGTTGGTAAAGTAACGCATCGCATGTGGTCTCACAGCTACTCCGTAGGGATCCAAGATATACACTTCATCGTGTATGCCCAAGACGACCATTCCCCTTGGTTGGATTTGCCGCGATAGTGCGCTGAGAACTTCATCGTACTGTGATCGATAAATGTTCCAAAGTAGTACTGTTGCTACATCGATCTGGCCGGCAAAACTTTGGGGCATATTCTGTAAAGTTCCACAGAATGCCCTGGACTTGTCGATATTGCCTTGCTGTGTTGCCCATTCATATGCAGCCGTGTCTGGTTCCACACCAAATACTGTCGCTCCCAAGTCTTTTAAGGCTGCCGTATTGTAACCAAGCCCGAATCCGACATCGAGGACAGTGCTTCCAGGCAAACGAGGCACCACTTGCTGTAGCTGCGATAGCACCTCCTTAGCTATTGCTTTTTTTTGAACAACTTGGTCAGGAAATGCCATAATCAACAATTCAGCATAAGATAGTAGAAGGTTGCTCAGGTGGTAAAGAGGTACAGGTTGAATACACGCTGGGCAGAATACAGGGAGAAAAAAAAGCTCCATTGGCGAAAGTTTAGCTTTAAAGCCAGCAAAGGCGGTAAGGGATGGCAGTTAGCGGGGGGAAATGAACGACCACTTCGTTGTAGTTTGGCGTATGCCCAAAAACCATTCCTGACCACGTCAATTTGTTCGTTCCCCAATAAGATATGTGTATGGGGAGCTCATGTATCTTGCCAGCTTACAGTAAGTAACGACGGGACTGACCCGCACTGTTAAAAGCGACTCCGCTTGAGGACTAGCGCCTATACTTGAGACTACAGAAAGAGTACACTTGCTCATAAGCAAAAAATGGCTGTTGGGCAGTTTCCACGTCCTAAAATAGACATCGGATCCGCCTATGAAGTAGATATATGTACCTAGAAGTACCTACTCCACAGCTTACAAAGATGATGTTTTCGGGAAGAGGAAGGTGCGCATGTACAATACTGTATATATATATATATATATATATATGTATCAGCAGTTGCTCTCATAACAACTAAGCAGCAGATGCATATATTAACAGTGACAACATGACAGCTCTACCCGATGATATATGGCGTAGTATCTCGGAAAAGCTCAGCCTTCCTGACCTTCTCAGCTATCTCAAAACTCACCGCCATGCCAAAGAGAATATAGGCGATTCTCTATTGCAGAAGCGGAAATATTGGGATCCTATCTTCACGGATTACGAGTGGATGAATGACAGTATGCTACGCGGCTACACTCCTGCACTTGTTTACAACGAGAAGCACTCATACGTCTACCTGTTCTTAGCTATAGATTCAGAAGAGGCGAGGAATGAAGCACCTAACAAGCCGAAAACAGAGAGCGACTTGGATCAGGAGTTTAAAGCAAAAGCATCTCTCATTCACAAGATTCAAAATTCTCTTCACTCTACTAAGAAAGACACACAACCCTTGGAGATTCAGTTCAAACATGTCACGTTAAATATCAGCAACATCCTGTTCCCTGGTGGTAATTTGTTCGGTGAAAACGGTTCGTAGCAGCTGCATGTGAGGCTTCAGCCCATTCCAGTAACTTGACGATGTCACCATCTATCTGACGCGAAGTCTGGCTCAGCATGACGTTAACAACTACGTCCGAGAAGTTATAGAGGAACTTGGGGAAGAGATATTTTACGGCATCTTGCCGTTTTACCACCACAGACAGAAGTCTCCTGAGTCCAGATTTCATGTAGCTCCAGCCTGGCCCAGATTATTTTCGGATCTCTTCCAGTCCCGGGACCGCGCTCCAGGTGGTGGAAGGTCGAGCATGAGCATGGCCTATAGGCCTCTGAGTTCCTGCACCAAGTCCCTCGCAATCTGCATACAACAATGGCCTATGTGTGTCGGTGTCGTCCAGCAATGCGTCGCGATAAAGGTGGACATCCCCGGAAGTCGGGATGGTGCTCTGACGCGGTCACACGACTGGGGTCTTAGTGATGACACCTGGAGATTTTTTCCTTCGCCGAGCGGTCTCTTCCCACGAATGTTTGATCAGAAGCCGGATGATGGCGCTCTTACCGACACCCGTTTTGCCAATGAAGGATACAAGACGAGGATAGAGCGGCTTTTGAAGTGCAAATTGATTCTGATGTTCGTATAGAAAACGGCTGAAGCGCGGAAACGCTTCGAGCTCAAGCGAGCTAGTGCCAAAAGCCCATGTAGTTATATGTGTGTGCAATATGCTTCTGTTTAATATAAGATGTTGTAGCCCACGTGACGCGATATATACTCTTGACTTGATCCAGTACTACCCTGCTACTCAAATACGATTCAGCGAATTATTCGCCTTCAAGTGTGTTGTATCCTACACCTCTATTGATCCCCTTAACGTCACTAAACGACAATATGAATCCCGCGATCGCACGCAAATGAAAGCTGCCACTTGTGTTCCAGAACAATGGTAAGCGGTAAAGTCGCAATCACTTACCACAGTTCTACCAGGACCCTCATACACTGATACCACGCCACAACACATAAGTGATCATAGTACTGCGGTAGAGTTTATGAATTTACAAGTTTTCGTGTGGATTATATCATTGGATATAGGCAAACTGGAGTTTGTCGGTTACCGTAAATTTAGTTCGTCGGTTGCTCTATTGTGACAATGCAAAATTTAACCACTAGACCACTTGCATAAGTGTAGGGATCCCTGCAGCAGCTGTAGTGATCTTAAGACTTATGTTCTACGTCACATCTATGTTATGCTGGCGTTTTTTTTTTTTTTTTACACCAATTGTTGTTAGGCTTAGGCCTTGCAGGGTTATCCGTCCTGCCCTGCTTGCCGCACCAATGATCTTCATTTTACGGTAGGGCGGTGCATGCAGTCGAAGAGCTGAAGGCACGGTAAGATTGGGGCGTGACTTGGTCTGATGTCAAGTTCCTGCCGCGCCTACCAATTCCCTTAAGATAAACGATTTAAGCCACTCCGTCTCCGCGCTGTGATAACTCCGCAAAAACTCTGTTACATGGCTCGCGCATCCCGTGCTATCGCACCCTATCTTCCCCGCGGCATTCATCCATTTTCCTGGTCTTCCTCCACCAATCCAGCCCTTGGGTGTTCTTCGCCTCGTGTCCATCATCTGGTCTTCCTCTGCTCTATTGTAAAGGCAGCTGAGATAGCTCCGGAGCGAGGTTATGTCAGGGGCAGAACTCAAAAGGCGCGACATGCCAGAAGCTAATATGACCACCGGGGCGTACACCGCAGACCAGTCAAATGCCGGAGCGCGAACCGTCACATGGCGAGAGATCTCCGAATGGCAGTTTGAAAACAGATATATCCTCAGTGGTTATCGACCAGGAAGAGCAGATTATATGGAGATCTTAACCAGTCTAACCTTTTTGCACAACGAGTCGTGCAATGTATACACTCATCTGCTCGGCGCTTTCATCCTACCACTCGTCGCAACTGTCTTCCTCCGGTGCCTTGCTAGGCCTCAATTTCTCAACGTCTCGTTCATGGACTATGCTATGTTTGGAATCTACTTCTGGTGTGCCGAAATCTGTCTGGTTTTAAGCGCACTTTACCACCTGTTGCAACCCCACTCGCATCGCGTAGAGCTGTTCTGGCATGAAATGGATCTGCTGGGTATTGTCGTTCTGACTGTGGGCACATTCTCTTCTGGCATCTACTATGTGTTCTTCTGTGAAGCAAGCTTGCAAAAGTTGCATTGGTCTATTGTCAGTCTCTCCGAGCGATCGCCATTATTCACAGCACTATGCAGGCAGCCGGGCCAAATCCATTGATATACTGACATGAATACTAGATTATAACCACGGGCATAGTCACTGGCGTTCTAATATCAAATCCTTTGCTCAAGACGCCGCGCTGGCGGAAGGTGAAAGTGGCCGCATTCGTTATTTTTGGCTCTTCATCGTTCATACCCCTACTGCATGGAGTCAAGCGATACGGCCTTGAATACATGCTTCAATATTCGGGAACGAAATGGTATCTTCTCGAACTTATCTTCTACGGCACCGGAGTCAGCCTGTATGCGGTAGGTCTGCACGCTAACCGCGTGTTCCATTCTCGACAGAAGAGTGCTGACGAACAGCTACAGTTCCGAGTTCCGGAGCGTTTGGCACCGGGCAAGTTTGACATCTGGGGAAGCTCACACCAAATCTTTCATGTCACTATCTTCTGCGCGATGTATACACATGTGACTGCTTTGATGCAAGGTTTCACAACCGCTCATACATTGGATGTGTGTCAGCTTCAGGGCGTTGATCGAGCAGGTTGAAGCTATGTTGAAGGTTGTATTGATTTCTATTAGGATGAAGTGTTCATTTCAAAGTGAAATTTCTTTGCTTTTAGCTTCGTGATCCCTAGAGACCACCGAGACCACGACAAGTATACAGACCATATTCATTACATCATGCAGGGGAAACAGAAAGCTTCCGCTTTGGAAACTGTTCGGGCCCATTCCTAGTCTATGATTCCTACAATTTCGAAAGAATCATTAACTAGTATGTGATCTCCTTTATCATCTGGGTGTTTGGGGAAAACTCCTTCGTCCGAAGACCCCTCCCAGAGAAGGCCAGGGATGTTCAGGCGGAAAAAATGGGCGAGGTAAGCGTCTACAGGAGAGTAGGCATCAATCTCGCCACTGGCTATCATCTCTAAGTAAAATTTGAGTTGCGATCCCTCTAACGAGGTAGAGAATGGGCCTAGAGGACCTTTTCCTACTCTGAATGTTGACTGATGCGCCAGACCTTGGACCATTTGAGTATCTGTTGTTGAAGGCACAAGTGATCCCATCTCTTTTAAGGGATGCTTCTCAAGCTCAAGGAAGATATCGACTAGCTGCTGCATGACTTTCCCCTTGTGCACTTGATCTGTCGTCTGCCAGTTGAGGGGTTTGCCGTCCAGCTACTTCATGAAAATATAACCGACTCTGACTCAGGCAGGGGTAGGTATGCGAGTGTGTTGTTGTAAGTAAGTCATGGTGGCGACTTCGCTTTGAAAAATCCAGTCACGAACTTCTTGCGGTAGGGATGTGGTCCTGGCAAGGCAAAAGCGCGCGCAGTCCATTTGATGTTGTCTTCAAAAGTGATCTCGGCGTGCCGCGGCCCTTGACGGTGAGTGCGGGCCAGCAATCACTATGACCTTTGTTTAGGGCTCACTTCTTCCAGCCAGTTTGGAAGAAATTGTCGTAGGGTAGCTGCGTTTGGCAAGTAGAAATGCTCAGGAGGTTCAAGAGTCCTGAGCACAGCACTCCTGTAAAGGTAGGCATCACAAGATTGTAACTGGCCGCTTCTGTGGTAATATTGCACAATGGAACCCCAAGACCCAGATTCAATGCCGCACTCTACCTTCTGATAGAGGTCCATTCCTGGCAGGTAGTGCCATCGTTCAGAGAAGAGACTTAAGTACCGAAAACATCGGCTGGGGTAGCCTTACAGCGGGCTCCGATGCTGACTGCATGCCGCAAGAGACAGTGCCGAGGTCAGGGGCAAAGTTTGGGATCAATACTCATGTTAACAAACCAAACAAGTCAAAGGCTGCCAAGGGCATGATATCTGATTATGCTATGGTGTTGTACCGACTTGCGGCGTATTCGGATTTGTCGTTGTGCCCGAGTCTGCAGAAGACTCATCCTCAGAACTACCACTCTCCTCCTTTTCCTCCTTCCCCTCTTCACCTCCGCGTCTACCGGCTGGTCCATCCAGAGCCTCCATTTCTGCTTTCCGACGTGCCGCCTTCTCCAGTCTCTGCTTGTCCATATAATTCTTTACACCATTATTGAGTTGCTTCTTAGATGATGGCGTCGACCGTGTATCCCATCCAAGCTTGGCACTCTGGTCACTCAAATTCGTCTCAGGGGTCTTTTCTTTTTCCTTCTCTTCAGGCACGAATGATGTGACTGGTCTGTCTCGGTCAAATGCAGATCCTGTCGCACGTGGACGGAACTCGAGCCTTTTCTTTCGAGTCCTTGGCTCATTGTCTGTAGTCACAGGCACGGATCGTTTCGAAACCATAGACTGCTGGCGATTGGATTCTCGAGCCTTCTCGCGAAACTCGATGATGTTGTTTTCGCTCAACCCAAGAATTGCCTCAAGAGACTCGATGGCCAATTCTGCACATGGCATAAGCTCATCTTGATCGGCACCACTCGCGTTTGGGTCGGGTTGTAAAAGTAAGGTATGGGGTATGTCGTAGAAGGAGATTAGATATTCGAGCATGCTGCGTTGGTGTTCTTCTGTTGGGTTACGTAGCGCGTAAAATTCGTTGGCATGTCGTGGGAAGAGTGATGGCTTAAGGATGCCCTTGACAGGATCGTAGGTGACAACAGGATGGATGGGAAATAGTGGATTGCGTATTTTGCCATTCTGGTTCTGTGCGAGGATACGTTGAACGTCGGCTCGGGTTTCTAATACAACGGATTCCATGGTAGCAAGCCGGGTCTGGAGGGAACCAAACCGAGTATTGATATTTTTAAATTGGACGTCATGGGCATCAAGACGGACCGTGGCGCGACCCTCGAAGGCTCTTATTTCATCTATGGCAGTATTGACAGAGCGCTCGGTTTGATGTAGTTCATCCTCTATGGACTTCTGCAGCTGGTGCTGGTCTCTGACATAGTCGTTGTTTTGGACGTACTGCGGCGTCTTGCTGTGATGCGGCGATGCTTGCATGCTGGGACTGTGAATTTGATGATGTTTGATGATGGCCATGAGGTGTCACGCGTCAATAGATAGAAAATATCTCGAAATCGGGTCTAGTTCGGTCGAACGCGGAAATTACACGGCTAACACTTTTGCCACGCTTGTCCACACAACTCAATTACACGATGAATTGCCGAAAATGCCAGTTCACAAGCTGAACAAGCCTTCCGAAATGTACGTTCTGCCCTTCATGTCCTCGCAATGACATTATAGGAACAGCTGTCTAGCTGCCTTAACTTTGTGGAGAACCAATATTCACAAATGGCTTCTTTCTAGACTAGACTTACTACAGATAAATATAATTTATGTTATTAATGAGCCACAGAAGAGCTTTCGGGCGTTCTATGAACTTTGATGGCACACTGAAACGTGCTTCTCAGCTGACCATAGGAAGAGCCTTGTTTGAATTGCGAGATTTGCCTTCTTGTACACTACGTTTTTGTACCAACTTGTGATATAAGCTAGTCGCCACAGCACGAGAACGAACATCTTAGCATATTGTGCGGAGAGGTACCTCAGATCGTTGCTTGCCCTTGCATCAGTGGGTAGGGAACAATCCCAGTGTACAGTACGACCGGGGTACCTAGACATGCACGGTACGGCTAGCCAGATGTTCAGTCGCGTAAGTGATTCCCGAGACGGTGAAGCTGACGCGATCACTAGTTTGTTATAAGAGTATCGCTGTATGTTTCTATCCCAACATCGACAATCGCCTTTCATCATGATAAACGCACCAACTTCTATTTATGCATCAGGCCCCACAAATCATCTTCCTTGACTGGACGGCTCTACCACATCGCCCAACGATCTTCTCGTCTATCCATCAATATTATCGACTCAGAACACTCGAACGTTTGTGCAAATCTAAAACATTACACCGAGCCTTCTTAACTTCCTGAAGGGTCGGCCGACCGCGAGAGATCAAAATTTGGGAATTATCGGAAATGGGTGAACTTTAGACCAAGGACAACGGCCAGTGTTTACATGTTCTCCACGCGGAGTCCTGATGACACTGAGCTTCTAGGGTAATACATCAGACAACAGCCAAGCTGGGCAAATTGGTCGCTGGAATCCACCTGCTGTCGCGAGTGGACGGTCTGCGCGAGCTTCTCCAGAGCATACCGAACAACACGATGGATCCCTGTTCCCGGGACAGTCTATGGAACACGATCAAGAAAGTGGCGAGGTACCGAGAAGCCGCGCGCCTTCTCTATCGCATAGCGGTCAAGTTCCGCGCAGTCAGGCAAGCCAAGGTCATCTCGGTCAACTTGCCCGAGGAGGCCTTCACAAGGGTGCGGCACGGTCAGTATGCACCGTCTCTTCGATCGACCATGGGGAGGATCAACAAAGAAAATGACATGCCCCAGGACTATACAAGGGTCTTTCGCGTGCTAGGGATCTCGCAAGAGGATGCGGAGTCGCTTTTCGCCCAACAGACACGTCGGACTTTGAGCGAAGGCAAGATGCATGCCGAGGTACAGCTCGAATGGTACTGTCAGAGACGGAACCTGCGACGGCCACCGCGCGTCGTATGCTCGAGCAAGGACGCTTGTTTCCTGTGCCATAATTTCATCCAGTCAAGCGGAAAATTGCACATCCCTAAGAGTCACGGGAGGCTGTACTCTGGCTGGCGGCTGCCGACTGATTCTGGCAGCCTCAGCAAGGTCCTACGGTTCAACGACGCCCTGGAAGTGAAGATTAGAGAAAGCATCCGGGCAATTTTGGGGTCACAGCGCAAGACGGTCCATCCAATGCCACAAGAGAGCACAATATTGACTTTGCTGGGGTCAGGATCAACACTAGCATTGGCGACCTCAAGCCCACAGCGCATGTCCAGCCACAGGCTAGAGCCTGTTGGTCCGAAGAAAGCAAGAGTAGGTAATGGTCCCTCGGGCGGAAGCGGCGATGCAGTTGAGGATGTCAGCCAACCCTCTCATCCATCAGCCGTACATCCAGAGAGAGGATCGACTATTATAGCCGCTGAGCATCACGGACACAGAAGCTGCTCAGCGGTGCGCTCTGTAGCCTCACTACAGAATCCATCCCATGGTCTGGTCCCCTGTCCCGATCTTTGCGGCCGACCCAGCGGTCAGCCTGGTGGTGAGTCGCTGTCAAGTTGGTCGCTGTCGGGCTATGTCGAACAAGGCCACGTGACTCCATTATGTAGGGCATCTAGCCTTTCTTTACAGATTGAATATTCGGCTGATCCTAACACGGAACAAGAGGACCAACCCAGAAAGCTCGGCTATAAGGTCAAGTGCCTCGCTGCGGAAGAGATGAGCTTAGCTCGGATGCAGAGCCGGTACCCTATTATTGAAGCGCAAGTGGAGAACTATGCGATATCCTATCCTAGTGCTGAAACACGTATCTTCTTCATCGCTTTTCCTGGAGGTATGATGGAAGTGCAACTGGCAGGCAACTCTTAGCACGCCGAGGGGAAATCACAAGTCACAGCTAGCTGTGCGAATAAGATGCATTGTTATACAAATCCAGTTCGTATATGACTGCGTGTATTCACAGATGTCAGTGATATCACTTTTTCATCTACAGAATAGCTTTGGTTCGGATGACTTCAAAAGTGAGAAGACTGACGACCTCTCTAGAACACATGATGTCTTATTCTGGTCCGAACAAAATTGGCAAAGAGGTCATGGTACGAACAAGAGGAACAGGATAGCTGTAAATCACCTCACAAATCATAGTACAAAATGCAATGCCTTCCCCTATAATACCACATTTATTCTTTCATCAAATAACACCGTCAACATATCTCCAAACTCGCAACAGAACGCTCGAACTTCTATCTACACCTACCCCGATACCTCCGCATCAGTCTCTACTATATCATCGCCCACCTTGAATTTGTACGCTAGAATCTACTTGTTGCTATATTTGACGTATTCTTCCATTTCAGATTTCTCGTCATCAGAAAGTTCCGGTCCACGTCCTGACGGATAAAATACCTCCCAGTAGATAGAATCAACATACTCGCTATGGTGGGCTGCATAGTTAAACCAACACTGGTCACTATGCCAAGACGCACTCATCAGTGCGGACAGCGGGGTTTCTGTACTCTGAGTCTGCGAACTCTGCTCTGCGCGCTTCATGGCTTCCAGAAACTGCTCTAGGTAAGACACATAATTCTCTCGAAACCATGGGAAGAAGTCGCGCTCAAGACACTGCGCTGGAAGTACTTTAGATAACCATAATGGCGGATCCTGTGCAAACTGGACTGGCATGGTGTTGGTAAACTCGAGATCGAAAATGCCAACAATGCGATTGTTACTAGGATCGACGACCATGTTTCGTGGATCAAGGTCCGGGTTAAAGGGGACGAAATTTTGGCTGTCGTTGATGTCATTATAAAACCGGGCAATTAGCCGTTTATATCCCACACGAGCATTGTATCTGGATCGGGCAATGCTGGCGGCATCCTGATCTGAACTGTGTGACATGTTCAAGTTGCCCAGTTTCCAGAGCTGAGTGCGTTGTTGAGCAACAACGAACTTGAAATAATCGCTGGAGCTTTGAAGTGGCTCTGTGGGCCATTCATCGGTTGGGTAGTCAGGAACACCCAATACAAGTTGGTGCATATCCATCGTGAGCGGGCGTTGTGTGATCTGCCATTCACCTGAGACCAGATTCTTGGTGATGGAGCCGATCTTTTTGAAACGTAGGCGATTGAGTTGCAGGTAGAACCCCGCCAGTTGGCTGTAAATTGTCGATCGCGTCGCGTCGGCCGCCGGGTCCTGACCTGGCTCTGGCAGCTCTCTCAAGAAGCTGCGAAGATTGTGACCTTCAATGAAGACCATCAGAATATAGGGCAAGCCGAGAAATAATTCGTTGCGCATCTTTAAGTCAAAAGCGTACAGATGAGGAATGGGAATGGTTGAGTTCGCCTCAAGATACTGCATCCAGGCGACTTCGTTTCTCAACTTCTCTGTCATGAGAACTGAAGGCGTGTGTCCTGGCTTAGGAAACCTTAACACTACATCATGACCTTCTTCAAAGCGAAATCGGAAGATTATATTGTAGGATCCATGTAGGTTCTCAACGTATGTTGCTGGATCACGATCGCTCAATCGGCCGGCGGTCTTCATTTAACATACAGTAGGAGAACCTCAATTTGCAGCTGGTTTCTCACCTCTCATAGTCAGTCTCACAACTTGCCGAGTGGAATGCAGGGGCGCATGTGAGAAGGAGCATCCCTCATCCATTTTCAACAATGGCGTGGCGTAGTGAACGCAGTACTGTAATCCAAAAGTACATGTACAATCTTCCTGTTGTCAGATCAGTTACCGATGTTTCGGAAGCAGGAGCCTTCCTTAACCTCTCGGTCACAGTACCCTGTTGATCGGTTGCCAATATGAATTCCTCTGAGGCAGAACACGGCTTGTGACTGAATATCAGATCATCAGCAGCTACAGTTGCAATGTGTGACTTCCACCAATCAACAATACCAAGCCCTGGTCAACGGTATCACCCAAGCTTTCATCTGCAGAGCTCTGTCAGTTTCATGCAAGAGAAATCACCGCTTTCGATTTGTGCTACAGTAACATGTGTCATATGTTAGGAGAATCGAGAAAATGGGAGATACAATCAGCTGTATAGCACCCGCATTAGCTAATCATTAAAAATTCATGATGGACTTGAAGAGGGCGTTCCATACGAAACCAATGACCCATGGCTTGCCTCCAGTATAAAGGATGTTCGCTGTTCGTGGCGTGTCCGTACTGCAAGCTTGATTCTGACAAGTACTAGTACTGCTATTTGAGGAAGAACGATACCATCCGCCATCTAAAGCAACATTTAAACAGGCAGCACACCCCGAAGTATTACTGCCAGATCTGCTACGCCATATTTGATGATCCCCGACTGCGAGATTCTTATGCATTGGACAGGTCGTGCACCAGAAGCCCTTCGGTGAAACTTCAAGGCATCTCACACGAATAGAAGAACAGCCTTTCGCTTAGGAGCAAGGGATTATTAGAAGAACAATAGTCCGATATTTGGTTTAATTCTCTTTCCAGACGTTGAAGAACCTACAACGATCTTCGTTGATTCTTCGCAGCCCGAGGACCTTTGTCGAATTTAAGGTCTCACTGGGACCGCGGGAGTAACCATATTTTTGGAAGAGCTCAACGCCAGTGGACTTGCTATCAGAACTGATGCATCCCAGCACGGGTTACTATCTACAATATAAAGAGCTATGACTACCATGTTTCAAGACCTACTCACCCAGACGTTCTCTCAATACTGCAAATTTCGAAACTCTTTCAAATATCAAACCGGGCCAAACCTCCACTGCACGGTCACCCCACCAGGACACCACCAATGAGTCCAGTACAGACAACGGGATCATGATGAGGGGTTTTGGCTCTACGAGTACCGCTTAACCGGGCTTCGCCATCCCCAACTAATGAATAGCGTATGTAAGTATAACTTTTTGTTGCAATGATGATTTTCTAGAGTTTGCCCTCCCGACATAATACCCTATTGGGATTGTCTTTGTATTTTGTCTGAAGCTGATCTTCTAGTATGCTCTCCTCGTGTATTGTCTTACTATATTTCACAACACAAACGGAAACCTTATCCCAGACACCAATGCTCAACCGTGTAACTTCTGTCTTTTGTGACCCCTAAAGCTCCATACAGGCTCCTGAGAAAAGCGCAATGGGAGACCAGCCGCAAGGCGCATCAGAAGTTGACGGTGATGCCCGTGAGAAGTGGAGTTAGAGCAGCCAACCGCCAAGCAAGAGCATCCTTGTTTACATACTTACGAACCAGAAACTGCCTTCCGCGAGTCCAATAAAATCCTTACTAGGAATCTGTAGACTGGGGGTAGATCGACGGTCAAGCTATGGAGAGCAAACAGGTTGGAAAACACCTGCGTCCGTAAGCGTGAGCAATCTCGTCGATCGGAGATAGGGTCCCATGGACTTACCAAGATCACATCGACTTTCTGGGGAAGCAAGCCAACAAGCGAACAGCAATACAATGCCAGGATATTGACCGCACAATAGAAGCGCACGTTCGCCAGCCTGTGCTCCAGGCCCATGTCGACCAGCAACCACTCCCAGCTGACCCATGATCGGTAAGCGAGAGGAAAGCTGAAGACCAAGAACTTGCCAGCCACCGGCTGCCTAATGACGCAGCCCGTGAGAAGCCCGGAGCTGCAGGCGCTGAGTAGGAGGAGAGATGGATAAGGAGAGGGCCGGAAGCCGGCACTCGAGATGGCCCTTAGCCACCAGAACTAGCGAGTTTGAGTCTTGCCTTCAGCGTTGGTGAAGTTTAGACTCACGTCTCTCAGCATCTTCGATGCTATGATAGTCCCTGGCAAGAACAGAGGCGAGAGGTCCCAGTGGACCGTCATGGCCACGAAGAGGGCAGTCTGTAGAGAAAGTGAAGCAGCCAGGAAAAGGACCGCCAAGACCAAGTACAGTGTCCTGTGTTTTCGATAAGAGCATGGCATGGACATGCTCAAGACTTCAGAGGCTTCTTGCCGGGACGATTGATGCAGCTCACAAAGCCTGGCGGCCATGAGGGGATCAGAAATCATCGCTAGGGCAAAAGAGATGCATGAGAGAGCATACTGGTATTCGGACATAGCTATCTTAAACAAGGTCAATCTCTAGTTAGCCAGTGGTTGGGCTGGATGCTAAGGCGGAGAGAAACCGAACTACAATGGGAACCAGGCCACATCGTACATATAGGGCAGCAGTTGCGCTTTTATAACTAGCTGGTGGTAGCATTGTCTTCAACAGTAACCCCAAGGCTCAAAAAGCCAGATGCTACTGAGTACGCATCGTGCGGTGTCCATCTTTCAAAACCGTGTAGTTGTCAGCTGGCCTGCTTCAATGTCTTAAGGAGGTTTTGATCAGTCTTATGATGACCTCCTGTCGAAACACCGGCCACGGCCACTTGGACCTCCAATAACTCTTGTCGCTGCAAGGGCTGCATTGCTCAAGGGGTTCGTCCATACTGGATCCATGCGCGTCTGATATCATCCTCAAGAGACCAACGTATTGGGGCACCTCGTGCTGACCGCCAATTGTGTCGCTCATGCCGCCCGGGAGAGAGGCGATGCTGACGAGATCGATATCGGAGTCAGAAGAATTTCCAAACCCTGTTAGAGTACTGTACATGTCCTATTGCCATGCACCGTAAACTGTTTTGGTCACGGTGATCATGCAAGGATCACTGCGATCACTCTATGATCACTGGTGAGCACCGAGACAGCAGAGTGATCAGACAACAAGCAACCCCAGTATATAAGAATACAGTCATTACCTTTAGATAGATATACCACCAGCTACCAATACAACTCGATTACCTGAAGTACCTGGAAAGCATTTCACCTTACTTCACTATTATCAGACGTGATTAAGTACTTAAAATAGCGCACTTTTGTATGGCCAACTGTGCGACATAGAATACTGTAGCTCAGATCAAACTTGTATCTCGCCATCGTAGTCTTCTGGGCTCCAGTCTGTAAACCCACCCTGACATGGGGAGGGAACGACAGCAGATGTTGGAATTGCTAGAGCGGTTGAGGAGTGTGTTGCGGGGATGTCCTGAACCTAGTGCTAATACGAAAGCAGTCGAAGTCGGGGGATAAGGGTTAAATAATGGAATAAAATGATATGGTCTCTACATATATTGTTGACATAATTTTGCATCGCCAACGCATCAATGCACGGTAGTAAGTGGCTTTTGGTGGATAGATTGTCAGAAGTAGAGATTGGTACAACAAGGTTCGAGCAAAGCTGTCATCTCCAATCGCAAGTCTTGACCCAGGCATTCAAGAACCTCTGCCTCCTAAGTCGCGACTTCGCCCTCCATCGTCTCCCCATCCACTTTTTCTGAGGCTCGCGACAATCCGATCCCCTCTTCCTCTTGATGGACACTTTCTTGGCTCTCCAGGCTTGCAGGAGAAGTGGAGAGTTCTGCATATCAGCTTCCGGAATCTGGCTAGGTTCCCAAACAATCGTGAAGTAGCGGACACCGTTAATCACCTCCTCCCCAATGATTTTTCTGGCTTCCCATTCTAAGACAGTCTCAGATGTATTGATCGTCGCCGGCTCGGAGGACCCACTGTTTTGTAAGGGAGTTTGGGGAATCACTTCGATAGTGTCGCTGGTAATTTCCTCAGAATCATCGCGCACCCATTGAACATCCTCCGGATACCGCTCATCCGCTGGACGAAGAGCCGTGGGGTTCTCTAAGCCGGCGGAACCGTGCAACTCTAAACCTGGCAAGGCCAGACTGTCTTGTTCAGGAGCCGAAGTAGCCCTGGTAAGGCAATGACTGCTGATGGCCACATTCTGACCTAGATGGACTTCCCGGGTATTGCGGCATTCTGCAACTAGGTCCAGGCGGTTACTGCTATGCTTGCGTCAAGCATGGATGATCATGGACTTACGCGGTGTGTTACTGGCATCTTGCTGAGAGGCCGTTTCGTCCTCTTCTATTGCTGGACAGGTCGTCTCAGAGCAACCTATACGGATCAGCTTAACCCTAGGACCGTGTCTTCTCTGCTTGGGGAGTGTAAGAGCCGTACCGAAATCGCCCTCGAGCGTCGTCGCATCTTCCACCTGTGGTGGGCTTGCAGGAGTTGAAGAACATGTGCTTGGGATCTCCAGAATGACTGCCGTAGATTGGCTTATCGAGGGGCCTGCATTAATAGTCTGCTTTTGATGGATGTCCCAGGGGGCCTGGTGAACGAATTTGGTTCCATCGCCCACCGATTCTTTTCGCTTCTTGGAAGCACGGCCATTGTTGTTTTTGCTCTTGTAGGTAGCTGGGCTGTACTGTTCTGCAAACTTCACTATCATGTTTGCCATTGAGAGTGCAAAGAGAAGAAGGGTATGCGAGCGATTGATATTCTGTGGTCGGACAAGGGGCTTCTTATACTGCCTACTGCTGGACTCAGCCGCTTAACCGTGTATTCCTCTATCGAAATTGATATTCATTAATCCCAAGCAAGAGAGTGGATATACATCACTCCGACGGTTGTCTCACACCTCACTTGTGTGCGAGTCAGCAGGGTAGCTTGAGGGAGGCAACTCTGGAAGTGACTTCCCAAGGTGTGCCAAGCGCTTGGGTAAACGCTCTGACTCCCGACATTAAGATTGTAGGCATCCGCCGTGCTGACTCTACATAGCTGGTTTATCGGCCACGCCGGGCCTTGGCCGAAATTCATACTAAGCCAATCATCCGCAACACTCGGCCAGTGAAGGCGGTTTGCTGGTTACTAATCATAACTGTGGATATTTACGCTAATGCTGTATGCCTGACGTCGGCATCCGACGGGCTAAGGAAACAATATCGGCGGTTTGGTTTTTGAGTTTCGTGCTGGCTTTGGTGCCACTCTATGTTCGATCCCTCAGCAACGCTATTATATCACCACACAAGCAAGACTAAGTGCGACCGCATGATAGCATCAGGGCCGAGAGGCTGGTTGCAATGATCCTTGAGCGTGCTATATGATATCTTAACCTTCAACTCCTTCGGTTCATGTCCAATATCACAGCTTGCGAAAATGAAAATCCCCTTCATGACGCAACCGGTGCGCAAATCTCTCAGGGTTGCGATGAGGTCGGAATGGGACTGCTATCATGATTAAATTAGAGCACCAACTTGGTTATCATTCTTGGACTGATACAGGTTTCCAAGCGCATTCCCTTCAATGGTCCCAATGTCCCCAACAGTGCTCGCGCTCTTTACCCTGCCAGCAACTTGATAGTTGCTGGTATCTGCCTTTACGTCCAGCTTCCTATCAACAAGAAGAAGGCTATGTTTAGTTTGTTTGATTCTTCCTTTTTTTTGCGTTATCCTTTCTTACCCTTAACTAGTCCGTATTTGATGGAACTGGTAATGTTCGACCTGCTAGATCCGGAGGGGACGCCAAGCCACGACCATGTTATTGCAAAGCCCAGGACCACTCTCCAGACTTTTTACGACTTTCTTACCGGTTGTGTACTGTAGTAGATATTAACAACCCTCCCCGAACGACCTATTTGATGTACCATAGCCGTCCAATCTAATTTTTATGTACACTGCATTTACAGCACAGTATAGTACAGTATAGTACGGTGCCAGTTGTACGAACTCTGCAGTATATATTCAAGACGATTGAGACGTTTATAGAAAGATTCCAGGCTTACAGTAAAGTACACATGGTTACAGTATAGTATTCAAATATAGATATACAACTAACTGACGCCTTCGGGAACCGAGAAGGGCATCATGCTGTTCGTCTGTCATCAAGTTAAACTCAGATGCCGTCTAGAGGTATCTACATCAAGATGCCATGCGTCCTTCCAAACAATCCAAGCAGCCTTCCGAAAATCGAGCGAAGGCCACAAGTGGTGACGTCTTGTTGCAATGATCTGCCAGAGCCCTCGGCAGCCTGTCGGCCGAAACGCGGCGGGTGGGTGGCGACAAGGCGCTAGTTGAGGCATGTCAGTGAGCCTTGGAGAGATCACAAATCTCGTCCGACTTGAAACGCCAGATCCAATTGGTATTGTAAATCGCCAGTATAATATTGAGGCGCTCATCCTCATTGAAGCATCGGACCATCTCAGCCCTGTTGACGCCATACGGAATCGCCCGAACTGACTTGTCAGATCTGAACTTGTTAAAGTCGACATAAGGTTCTGGAGAGCGGTCGTCCACATAGTAGGCGCTGACGTTGAGCAGCACGTCCGCGTGTTTTAAGGCGAGGATCCTCTTTTTCTTGTCGTGCCACTCGTGCTCCTTCAGGCTTCTGAAGAACTCGTCCCGGAGTGGTGGCCGGTCTTTGCTCTCTTCGCAATCGCCCGCATGATGGGTCATCTTGTGCATTAATCCCAGCACCAAGTAGACCTTGTCCCCTTGCTTGTTGAGCTCTGAAGGTCGTACCTGGCCCTGTTTGTGAAGCTTGTCGTGGTCAGAACCGAAGCGTAAGATCATAAAGTCTTTCTTAATCATCCGTTCGGGCCAGGTTGCACCTCGCTGGAGTAGAGCATTGAAGGGGGGGTTGAGGAGGCTGATTTTAGTTAGATCAGACATGGTCGTCGAGGCTTTGAGAGGTAAGGATGAGCAGCAGTCGATGGAGTATCCAGTGAGTTATATTATGGCTAGAAATATACGTTGCGTCGTTTTTATAGTTCTGAGGTTCGTTGATTTTAAGCTAGCAAACTGGATCAGTTTACAGTAATGAGCACTTGCACCTTCCGGTCCAAAATAAAATGCTCTTTGCAAAGTCTAGGGTCGGGCCTCCACGGTACATGGCTCTGCCTCATAAGCAGGTTTTTCTGTCCGCGCGAATGAGTACCGCTGCTGCCTAGAGGTCCGGGAAGCGCATCTGGGGAAGTGGAGCCAGGCCAGCAGTGTGAGTCATAAGTACTGTCATCATTTGAGTACATTGATCTGCTCGCTTCTCGTGTCAGATATTTAAGTACATAGTATATACGGTTGACGAAAGCTACATCTGCTTTGATAGAAAAACGGGGGTTTTGAAAATTGACTACGCCTACCCTGACCGTAGCGATGATAGAGGGATTTATTTTATCTTCTCTAGGGCATTAACTAGAAGGCTAGGCCTGAAGGTTATTTCTGAAAGTCGATTTTGAAGGTCAATTCGAAGACCATTTTAAAGGTCATTTTTAAAGGTCAATTCGAAGGTCAATTCGAAGGTCATTTTTGAAGGTCAGTCAGTCAGTCAATTTCGAAGGTCATTTCGAAGGCCAGTTAAGTCCCCTATAGCTATAGTTACCAGGGCCCTATAGCTTTAGTGGAAGGTGCCCTATAATATAGGGGGACATCACTCTGATGAGTGGCACCAAGCATTTCCACTCGGGTAGCCTGCTGCTGCACATGCGGCAGATACAGGTCGAGAGGCAGAGCCGCAATTGCTGCGCATCCACTGACCTTGCTTCCGTCGACGAGGCTTTTGACCTGCTCCGTGCTGAGGCCCGGCCATGACAGCCAGAGTTTGGTCCCCTCCTCGTTGAAGATCGTGGTCAAGACGCCCAGGTGATCGACGTGGGGTAGATGGAAAGCCCCTTTCTTCGCCAGCAGCTGGAAACGGATGGAATCGGTAATGCCGTCGGATGGCCCTCGCTTCTTACCACCACCTCCGATAGTCTCCAGGATGTGGTAGTCAGGGATAGAGGCGAGGCAGGACGGCACTGCGTTCTGCTTGCAACCGACCAGGCTCAGGAAGTTCACGGGGCCGGTGTCCTCGTCTAGCAGGCGGGCCACGGCGTCGCGAGACTTGACTCGAACCGGGAATCCATGGTATTCGTTGTAACAGGCGTTAAAGTCATACATATCGACGAACGGTTGGCCTTTGATGACCTCCAGGTGCTCGTTGTTACTGAGCCTATGGCATGCCTGCTCATCAAGCTTCTTCGCCACCAGCAGTGGCAAGCGCGGCAGGCCTTGCCGGAGAATCCAGTTTGCCTGCTGGCTCGATGCGATGACAAACTTCACCGAGGGGCGGTCGAACTGCTGCCGGCTGTACTTATCGGCATTCAGAGGTATCCCCACAGACGCATGCTTCAGCAACTCGCTGTAGAGCTGTGCCTCGTGATATAATCTTGAATTGCCTCGTTTGGTCTGTCCACTGACTGCCCAAGTCCTTTCTCAGTGGCCCGATAAGCCGTGGAAGAAACAAATATCTATCGTGGGGTTAGGACAGTCATACAGGATCTTGATTCCGCCTGGAAAGGGTGCAGGTGCAGGAGAGCTATCCTGAATAGGTCATCTTTGGTTGCCTTCTTGAGGAGGTGAAGTACTGTGCGATCCTGGACTGATCCTTATTTTCTGTGGTCGTCTTGGATATGTACCGTCGTCCGTCTGGTGTCGTTGCCACGGTAGAAAATGAGATCGTAAATCCTTCATTGAGGTTGCGTGAGGGGTTTGTCTACAAGGTCTCGGGTTTGATGAGCTGCTGTTTGAATCTAGCAAGTTGGGCTTCAGGAATCTCCGTTATCGACCGGCTTGATTTGCGGCGTCGAGGATGTCTCGGTTGTTCTTGATACTTTAGCAAGGAAGAATGTGCATTTTGTGTGCAATCCTTGCTGGTTTTTTTTTATCTCTGGCTGGGGCAAGCACAGCCCATGCATGGTTGTTGCATATTTCGCCCTACCAATGTGAACGGCAGCCTGGTTATTTATGAGGCACTTGTTGTTCACCCAGCCAACACAAATCCTGCATCCGATAGTCTTCGAGAGACGTTGTTGTGGTACAAATTGTGGCAAGGATCACCAGAGTATCTATTGAAATCGGCAGAGTGTCGGATATGACGTCTGCTCTCACCACCACCCACTGAAGTTTAGGGCGGTCAGGCTACCTCCGTTTCCTGTCTCTTCATCTCCCTCTTTTCTCCCACCTGTCTCTTCTCGTTTCCCCCTTCTCTCTGGAGTGGAGAACTAGACCTGGCTGGTGTCTCTTCTAGCCCTGTTGATGCAGTTTAGCTATTCCGTCAACGTCGGGCTTGCTGCCAGCTTGCGTGGATACTTGAATGGCGAGAGAGGGAGAGCGGCAACCGGTGCGGGTGTGTTGTCGTGTATGATTTTGTTTGGTAACTAATAGGAGGAGGAGTGCGTGTCCAGAGGAAGAAAATAGAGAAACTTTTTTTTATTCAGTAAGGTCTGAAAGCTCTAAGTCTGCGGAGCAAGATGGTGAGAGAGGGGAGGGTCAGCCTAATGGGTTTCTCCAGCCCGCGCCTCACTGTGGGATGGCAGGGGTGTGGCTGAGAGACTGACATTATCACATATGCAGACGGAGACCAACATCAAATTGTGTATCCTGATAGGTTATAGATAGCTTGGGGTGGAGCGGCAGACCAACTGAAGACGCGGCAATGCTGTGAAAAGTGGAAGATGGACATACACATAACCTGTACAGTGGCGTACAAAGTTCAGTGACAGACAGCATTCTCCTACACGGCACCCAGAGCCCCGGTCACTTCTTATGGGGACTTTGGATCGGCCGCCGTCATCGACCGTTTGCTCCTGCAGGGCTCAGTATTGTACCAGAGCGGGATCGAGGTCATCCTGCCCGTCCGGGGAATCGATGATCGACCGTGCCAGGTCGTCTAGCTGGCTGCATATCTGGGTTGATCTAAGGACTTAGGTCAGGGGATAGATCTAGCTGTTCGGTGCGGGGGGTGCCTTCTTACGACTCGTTCACATTCTTTTGTAATGTCTCCAGTCGTGCCGAGCTGCAAGATGTGCGTCAGGAAGGC
>JABFFC010000365.1:0-25346 GCA_013623535.1 Fusarium penzigii
CCTTCTCTTCTCGTCGTCTGGCTTTTCTCTTTTGTCCAAGTCCTATTCTCATACCTTTTTCCCTGTGCCCCCCTCTCCCCCGGTCTTCGAATCTCCGAAAAACACTCTTCCGATTCCCTCGGCAATAGCCTTCCCTCTCCCGCTCTCGAATTTCTTGTCTTGACAGTCAAAAAACATCAAGAGACAAGCAGTAGAAAACCAATTGGCTCGTAGAAATGGCTTCCAACGGCAACGGCAAGAAACAGCCGCCCACGGCGGCTGTTAACCTGATTGGTAAGTAATTGACAGCAACAAAGAAACCACGGGCTGAAAACTGAGGGGAGAATGAACCCTCAGAGCCCGTGTCTGTATAGATCTCTTTTTTGCTAACTCTGTCAATAGCTGGTGGTGGTGCTGGTATGATGGAGGCTCTCGCGTGCCATCCTCTCGGTAAGCTTTCACATGCCACTTACACCCTCCCCTTCACATATGCGCCCTCCACGACCATGACAAACATGACAAGCAACACTGGAAAAAAAGAGACAATTAAAAACCACACTGAATAAAACATACCATAAACCCACCAAAATGATGCCACTCTCTAATCAAGTCACATGCAAATTATAGACACAATCAAAGTCCGCATGCAGCTCTCAAGACGAGCTCGTCAACCCGGAGCTCCCAAGCGCGGTTTCATCAAGACCGGTGCCGAGATCGTCCGTCGCGAGACTCCCCTCGGTCTCTACAAGGGTCTCGGTGCCGTCCTCACCGGTATCGTCCCCAAGATGGCCATCCGTTTCACCTCATTCGAAAAGTATAAGCAGTGGCTCGCCGACCCCGTCACCGGCGCCGTCTCCGGCCAGGCCACCTTCCTCGCCGGTCTCGCCGCCGGTGTCACAGAGGCCGTCGCCGTCGTCACCCCCATGGAGGTCATCAAGATTCGTCTCCAGGCACAGCACCACTCCATGGCTGATCCCCTCGATGTTCCCAAGTACCGTAACGCTGCTCATGCTCTCTATACCGTCGTCAAGGAGGAAGGTTTCGGTGCTCTCTACCGTGGTGTCAGTTTGACTGCTCTGCGACAAGGTTCCAACCAGGCTGTCAACTTCACCGCCTACTCCTACTTCAAGGACTGGCTCAAGAAGGCTCAGCCTCAGTTCGACGGCCAGAACCTCCCTAGCTGGCAGACAACTTTGATCGGTCTCGTTTCTGGTGCCATGGGTCCCCTGAGCAACGCCCCCATCGACACAATCAAGACCCGACTTCAGAGAACACCCGCCGAGATTGGCACCAGCGCTTGGACGAGAATCTCCCGTATCGCCGCCGACATGTTCAAGTACGTTTCCTCCCCTGAACCACACATCAACTCTCGAATCCCAGATACTAACCTCTCACCTGCAGGCAAGAAGGTTTCCACGCTTTCTACAAGGGCATCACCCCCCGTATCATGCGTGTTGCTCCCGGCCAGGCCGTCACCTTCACCGTCTACGAGTTCCTCAAGGACAAGCTACAAAAGAGCAACCTTTCTCTTGTTGGAGCCAGCTACGAGGAATAAACGCAACCCTGTGACATAACAAATTTGATATCGGAAACGACGACATGTAAGGCGTAAAAAAGTCGACAAAAAGGATATGAAAGGGGCGGGGAGGAGAAATCGGGGGGCATGGAAAGAGAAGACCAAGGGATACCATACTTGGGTTTGGAGGGGCCGACTCAAGTTCTGTTTATATGCATGCATCTTGTGGAATAGATACCAGCATTTCTTAGCCTGGACAATTGATTTCTTACGTTCAAGTCTCATCAGTCTTCCCTCGTAAATACTTTGAACCTGGCTCGTTTCCTGATTTCAGCTGCAGATCTAGACTTATTCTGTATTGTATGTCATGACTCTAACTCCACCCATCCATCATTCCTTACCTACCGGGGCGCTTTGGTCGGCTGAAACCCTGTCTGGCCGTCACCTTGGGGTGCAAATCATCCAGAACAGTCTGCTCCGTAATCTCACCTGGCTCCTCCACCTCAAACTTCTTCTCGAGCTTGAGTCCGGCTTCCTTCTCGGCAATGTCGAGGACGGCGCGCTTCATGAGAGGGTACATCATTCGGAATTTGATGGCCTTAGTTCCTGGGGTTACGGGACAGGTGTAGAAGAAGAGTATGGGGCTCTGCTCGGTTCCATTGTGAGTGTGGGTGAATCGGTAGAAAGTGAACCGCGGCTCGTCTTGTGAGATTGTCTTTGATAGTTCTTCAATGGTGCTGGGCGATGATGAATCGGGGACCAGCTCAACAACCTCTGATTCGGGGTTGATTTTCTGCATCCCGTTAGCCAGATAAACACTCCAGGTGCCATAACACACTACTCACTAGCATCGTCAAAACTCGCCCGTTGTCCTGTCCGAGCTCCCGCATCGCCGCGATCGCATCTTCAGAAACAGGCATGGCAAAGCTTTTGCTCAGATGGATCTCCTTGACACCAGTACCTGAGCCGGCCTGTTGTTCGGCACGTCTAACCTCACCCAGGGTCTGCTCCTCTTGGGTAAGTGGTGCCTCTAGCTTACTATGCGCATCATGCTTCTCAAACCCCTTTGGGCTCAACTCCTCTGGCGTCGTCACCAGGATCGTCTCCCGGAAGTGCTCTGAACCAAGCTCTCGCACAAGCGTCAAACGTGTCGAAGCGAAGAGCATCTTCTGACGAACGGGTGCCGCATCGGGAACGTAAGTAATGGCCAAGAATCGAGGAGCCGTATCGCCGCGGCGGAGGATGATGTACAATGCCGCATCAGACTTGATGTATTGCTGAAGGCTGTCGAGGTTGTCGGTAAATGACGAAGACTTCGAAGGCAGCGTAGCGACGGGAACGAGAGATTCTTTCTGGATGGTCGCGAGCAATCCGAATGTGCTGTTGGAGTCCAGCAACGAATTGAACTCGTCCTGGAGCTCTTGGGAAGCTACTTGCGGTGAGCTTTGACCAGATCGAACGAGCTGGGAAACATACCTGAAATACCGGACTGCATCTTGGGTTTTTGCAGGCTTCTACAAGATCAACCTGCCTCCTTCCGGTGCAATTGAACCAGACAAATATCCCAGGGTGATGAGAGATGATGTCGGTGTATCGTTGAAGATGGCCAGACCAGGAACCTGAGACGTACCCCGCCATCCACTCCCTCAGGACGCAATGCTCAAGCTGCCTGTGGGGCTCGATCTGACGTACATCCATCAAGGATAGGTAATGCTACACTCAGAACAGTACAACACAGGAACGCATTATACAATAGGAGAGGATAATTTGAACGGAAACCAAATTGAGAGTATTGATATAGTTCAATCTAACCTTTTACTTAACTGACAAACTTGTCCATCAAATTATTATCATTCGTCACTTAACATTGACTTCCAGCACCACCCTCATCCACGATCCTCCCCCATACTACCAACTACCATGACCGGTAGTGTATTGCTTTAGGCAATGATGGCAACCATGAAGACCAATCGGGCCAAACTGTTAAAGCTTGGGACTTCAGAGAAGGCCGACCCGGAGACAAGCACGGCAGATGGCGTGGGGCCATCATCCAGCACAAGTGTCGTAGGTGTTGGCTGAGGGGTACTGCCGAAAGAAGGCCCTTGAACCGTAGGGGAAATCTCATCTGGAGTAGACTCAGAGTTGTTTTCCGAAATATCAGTAGTGGCGGGTACCAAAGACTCTGAAGGGACATCGGGGGGTGACGACTCTACTGAAGGGGCTGTTGCAGATGGTGCAGGAGGGTTTGGCTCAGTACCAGAGATCTCTGAATGCACAGCCGAGACCGCGGTCACCTCTGGGACAGGATTCTCCAAGATCGATGGGTTCAGAGGCCCTCGAGAAGTCTCAACAGGATCTGCCAATGCCTCTGTTTGCAATGGCTCTGGCAACAAGAGCGAAACATCGCCAGTTGACGCAGGGGGGTCAGCTGGATCGGGACCATCAACCTCATCGTCCCTGATGGGATAAATGATGAAGATTCTGGAAATTCGATGGACTGAGTCTTTAGTACAAGGACGATCGCAGGCCTCTTCGTTCAGAGCCATGATTGCATCAAGGTTGTTCCCACAGCGGCAGCCACTGCTCACATATTAGTCAAGGTTAATCGAGGTGAGTGTTGGAAACGGACTGACTCAGGAGCAATAGCAGCGAGCAACTGACCAGCACAAGCAGCCTGGCACGCTTCTGGGCTTGCACTATCGATGGACTGAATGGGAGGGCTGAAGCCTGCTGGGTCGAGCTCAGCACAACCCCAGTATTTGAATTCATTGCCAGTGGCATACGAAGCTTGGCCGAGCGAGGCAGCAATGCCGAAAGATATGATGAGGAGAATGATGAGCATGTTGCATAGCCGTGTGTCGTGAATTAAGTAACTGGCACGGAGTTGGAGAGGAAGAGTAGAAGAAAAAGTAAGAAGTGAGAAGCATGATGGTCCAATTTGAACAAATTTGAAGAGGCAAGACGAAGAAAGTGTAACTGAGAAGTTCCTTCCTGTGAAGACTTTTTCCGAGGCAGGAAAGGGAGGAGCAGTTGTAAGGTTGGGGAAGGAAGAAATGTACTTTCTCAATAGTAGCAACTTCCTCATCCCTACCTCCCAAGCATGATGTGGGAAAGAGTGAGATGCCAGTTCTATGGAAGATTCAAATAGAACGAAAAACTTGAAGTTTCGGGTATCAAACTTCAACCTCAAAAAGACCTTACACCCGCCAACGCCGGAAACCGAGTCAATACTAAAAATGAACGACCGCACCTATCTTGCTCCTGAGCCCTGCACTGCTGTCGCCCCCGTAGTGGCAGCATCCTCCAAATTCTTGGGCTCCCAAGTTCCGCCGCACCGCTGAGCCAGTTCTCGCATGGCGTTTGCATCAAAGCTATCGAGGAGGCGAGACACGTCTGTGACGTCGCTGTCGATGCGGTCGTCTTTGGCTTGACGTTGAGGATCACTGTGGTTGAGAGGACCAAAGACCCAGAGTTCCTTTATTTTGCGCGAGAGTGTAAGAAGTTCTTTGATGGATGTGTACTGGCATGGACAAACTCAGCCTAGGTTCTCACATGGTTGTGAAGACTTCATCACTAAAATTGGGGAACTCACGAGAGCGTCAAACTCCATCTTCATAGAGATGCCCGTGACGGCAATGGTTTCAGGATTGGCGTTATTACGCTCCCCTTCGGCTTGAATCGTAGCAAGCATCATAAGTGTACGATAACGCGTGAGAACATCAGCAACTAGCCTGTTATGCGTGTCTAACCAGATGTCAGTCTTTGCATAAGGGATGAGTGTGAAGATCTGGATTTACTATACCCATCAGGTTTGCTGAAGCTTGCTGTGGGCGTTCCATTGCGGGTATGTTTGTGAATAATAACTGATTCGGAATATGAGAATCCTAGGGGTATATGAGCCACTGCTAAAATGGTATAAGTGTATGTGAAGTTGATGGTCTTTGAGGCTGAAGTCTGTCCGTGAGAGACGAGCTGCTGCTCTGTGGCTGTAGCTTGAGGTAAGTGGGGGTGGGGCTGGACTCTGCTAACTCAGAGGTAACACCTGTTCCGTTGCATGGGATCTACTCGCACTGAGACAAGAAGCTCAGTGTTGGAATGTGATGTTCTGGTGCAAAACGTGATAAAGGGCGTGAAAAATATATCAATTCGAGATCCTGCATACTCAGAATTGTTAATAGAGGTCATGAAGCTATAATTTACATCCTTCAGAGTGTATTCTCGATTCATCAATCTTCAGATATGTCTTGATCTGATGATGCCTAATGATCCTATTCATCACCATACATAAATACGCCGTCCCAGCAATAGCTACTTCGTACAGATACAGTCAGTCAGTCGAAGAGAAAGAAAAATAAAAATAAAAAGACATCGTAACCTTGACCCCAGACGCCTGCACCATCAATGACGAATTCCCTTTCAGTCCTGGGAAAACACATGCAAACCCCCTTTTAATTAGCTTAACCCACTCTCTCCCTTCAGTATCCCGTATCGTCTTGGGAGGGTTGTGAAACATCCTTATTCGAAAAATGCGTGCATTACAAGGTCAAGCAGTAGCCTCATAAATATTATGTTGAGATAATGTGGTGGTAGTGTTCAAGTAACGTGCCGAGTCGTTTCGGCTTGTTCCCTCGGGGTATTAAGGTAGACCTTGCCATCCACGATCCTCGCCTTGCCAGCCCAAACGTGGCCAGCCTTCTGGCAGCGTGGAGAAGGGAGGGAGGACATATTGGCCCTCGCATTTGTCATCTTCGCACTTCATGTTGCACATGCCATAGTTGTTGCAGTAACACTCGGCAGCGCTTGGGCAGTGGACGGCCTTCTTACCGAACATAACTGTTAAAAGTTCGAGGTCAGCATTCGAATGCTTGCAAAACGCAAATTATGGAGAAAAGTAGCTTACCATGCCAAGAGTATTCCAGAACTCTGCCACTCAAATCATCACCGAGACCAGATACACTCAACCATTCCCGGAAGCGCACATACTCGGCACGTGGACGCTGACGGATCGTCTCACGACGCACAGCAAATTGCGAGCAGCAAGTGACGCCAACCTCTTCGGGGACTTCCAAAGTAGGGAACAGCTCCTGGAATGCAGCCTTGTAGACGTGTCGAGCATGTACAGGCTCATCTTCCTTGGCCGGAGTTTCGTCCTGAATGGGTCGGATCTCGGCAGGACAGCCCAGCACCCAGACGCAGCGCAGGTTGGTGTAGCCGACCTTTTTAAGGTTATCGAGACGGAACTTTTGAAGAAGAGGGAGAGCGTCATAGTCGGGATTATCGTTATGCCACTGGAATCGCTCGGCGTGGTGGAAGATGATGTTTCCAGGCAAGGTGTCGTAGCGATCGATAATGTAGCTATAATTGCATGGTTAGTCGGTTTCGAAGTTCATGTCAATGAAGGGACTATGCATACGTCAAGTACACCATGGCTTCACGGCCCTTATTCAGAGGCACGGTTAGCTTGGCCCTGTTGTCATCGACGACGTAGATGTTCTTCTTCCATTCAGGGAGGTATTCGTCAAGCCAAGAGACGTTTTCATGCTTCATGCTAGCCACGACCATCTCGACGTCGTTGTCGCCCAGTCGCAGCGACGAAGAGTAACCATCGTTGTAAATTCTTGAGCTCGAGGTGGAGAAAATGTTGTCGCGGAAGAGGAAGAATAGAATAACGAATGCGACGCAGATGCCGATTAGATTCACTCGGTTTGCGCGCTGCCGGGGATTCCACCGACCAGCCATGATAGACTAAAGGAAGGAAAAGGAGTCAGGATGAAGTTGCGTTGTCGACAGGTGGATGAAGAATCGAAGCGATCGCAGGGAATGTAGCGTCGGGGGCAGAATAAAAGGAGGGAGCAAAGCAAAAGTAAGACGAGAAAAAGATAATGATATTTTTGGAGATGTTTGAATTGCAAGGGTTTTGCTGAACTTGTAGTTAGGGGGAGGGGGCCGTCTAGAGGTAGGTAATAGCCAGGCCGTCATTGAAGGGAGAGGAAGGAAAGGCAGGGACACTGTGGCGTTGACTGAAGGCATGAAGAACCCCTGCGTCACGTTCTGGTTCTAGGCCACTGAGATAGCCGATTTCAGTGAGCTTAGTGTCCGGAACTGTTAGGTGCCAGCCATAGGGCCCTTTTGGGGGGGGAATGGGCCACTTACACCACCAAAAGACCAGTATCTAACTTGAAGACCTGACGACAGCTGGAATGAGGACCAAACCCTTTATTTCCTGATATCATTCAATACAATGCTGGAAAAGCTTGGCTGGGATCTAGGAGGGAAAGTGGACTTGCGAGGACAAATGCATCAACCAATACAGCAAATAAGAACAGATGGGGAATTGATTGTGATTGAAACCCATCTAGAGCTTTGCGGAAGCAGTGTTTCAGAGCTCACCGTTGTGCAAATCCATGACAGAGAAGCTTACAGTTTATGTCAGTAAACTGATTTGGTATGTCAAAACCATCATCTAACAGAGTGATCATCTGAGCTAAAACTGAAGATCGTCTTTAACGATAAGGTTCAGGGCAGCAAGACAACTCCCATCGAAAATGACGACAAAGGAGAAAATAGGGGACAAATAACCTTTGATTGCTCATTGGTTTGTCATTTTCGTTCCCCTTGATTCAGATTTCGACCTGTGTTAGGCTGACCTAAGCCGATTAATTAGGAAAGTGTTGACAGTGAATCTCGGTGCTAAATCAGACAGCACTCTCTATCTTCATGCAATGTAGCATTCACTCAAGCCAGGTGCAGAGCTGACTATTTCAGTATATTGACAGCACCATCTTCAAAAATATCATAGATGCAAGATAAGGACTCCGTTCATCTAGCATCATAGCCTTCAGCCGCTCAGCCTCACTGCATCTTCAACCCCTCTCACTGTCATCGCCACTTGCTCTGCATATCAATGTCCCAAATATGGAAAAGTGTCCAACTTCACAACGGTCTCTCCTCAAATAAGACCAAGAATCCTAGCAGTCTAACTGGCGAATCCTTCAGGTTGTGTAATACAATGTGCATGCGCTGGCCCGTTTAAACGGCTCGCGTCCAGCAAATCCATTGGCTCAGCTTGTGCGATTGCCTGCGTCTGCGGGTTGAATCCTACATCCACTGTAATCTTGGGTCGGACAATGTTTCCTTAGCACCTTGGATAACAAGGCTGGGGATCATCAAGGCAAATTCGATTCCATTTCGCTGACTGCTTTCCCCCTGTCTTTGTCAGTGATTCACTTGAGCTGTGACGACTATCGCTTCTTAAATTGGCGACTGTCGAGCCTCAACTTTCACTTGCTTCCCACTGCGAAAACGACGGTGCTGGTCGATCTAATGTTTGCTTTACTCAATTTTTTGCTGCTGGCAAGTCCAGTGCTCAGCGAGAAGGATGGTTCGCTTCGTAAGCGGCATCCTTCTCATGCCGAAATGGACGATTTCTCCTATCCAGCGTTACTCTTCCGGAGAGATGTTTGCGAGGACGCCTTTGGATCAAGCGCCTTTCGTCATGACTGCGATCCAGACTTTACTCTATGTTGTTCGTTGAGAATATCCCTGCGTGATTGATCCGGTAGTTGACAACTTTACAAGGCGGCCGCCTAGGACAGGAATACCCTTCTTGCGAGGTCCATATGGGCAAGGGATGGTGTTGTGTCGAGAGGTATGATGCGAATCGTTTCGCCTTAGCGATACTGTCACTAACCGAAGACCAGCGGAGACAAGGACAAATGCTATATTGACCAGGAATCAGTCTGCAACGAAGATAGCGCAGTCGAGTGTAGGAATCTCGCAGATGGAGTATCTCAGGCTTGCTGCCCCAAATTCACCACATGCGACCCCAACATCAACGCCACCGAAGAGTATGTGCGTTGCAACATCAACCGCGGTGACCTACTCAATGCCGCCAAGGACGAGGACGAAAAGACGGCGACTACTGCAGAAGCGTCCTCCACGGAATCCACATCGACAGCGACAGAAGAAACCACGACGAAGAGCGCCGACGCGCAGACGACCGAATCGAGCAATCTGCCCACGTCCACATCTGAACCCGACTCATCAGCAAGCCTCTCTGGAGGAGCGATCGGAGGTATAGCTGCAGGTGCGATTTTTGGGGTCATTGGGATAGCAGGTGGACTATTCTGGTACTATCGCCGTAGAAAGAGAATGATGGACCAAGCTCTGAACCAGGCGCAATCGCAGTCGATGATTGCGCAGTACCATCACGAGCAGCAGTTAAAGCAGCAGGGGATGTATACAGACCATCAATCGCAGCCTCTGGCGGAGCTTGCGGACCAACGAAGACCGGTTGAGCTAGATAGCCAAGGCAGGAGGTAACAAATGGGCATTTGAGTGGTGGATAGGTACCAATAGGAATAACGATTAGGTTTTCTTAGATCGATCATGGCGTATAAATGCCAGTTCTGAGATGAGGTGCTGGTACGTTCAGCGTGACTTTGTATCTGCTCTCTGGTAGAACATTGCAACATGTTGCTCCCTCACGTCACGAAATTAGACTTGCCTATATCATTTACTATCATAACTAATTTTACTCACATTGAACGAGGCACTTTGCCATAGATGCAGCAGACGATGCAATGAGACACCTGCGAGTAACAGATATTACCGCAGGTGTAACGTACAACCGACGGGTTTGTGTAAGTGGATGTTTGAGTGTTGTTCTTTGAGGGGCAATGTACCCGAATGAGGTACGACGGGGCGGAAGAGGAGGTTATTAAAGAAAAGTCATGCTCTTAGAAGCCTACCGTTGACGAATAATATCTTGTTCAGTTGGTTGTCAACTGCATACTGAGAGGTATAATTTCGAGTTATAGGGCCAGAATGATAAATTGGCCAACCAAACAACATCGACGTTGTAACGGTTTCGTATAGTTGTTAGTAAACAAGCATGTTCACGTTAAGAGACCAATCATTCGTGGCTTCTGCCCTTTCTTTGAACCTTGAACCTGTAGTCAAGTCTTTGGCAGATTTCTTCATTTATTGAATCAAAGCCTGTCTGAGTAATTATTGGTAAAATTCTAAACAGCCACTTGCCTTTGACATCTCGACCTACAGTTCATCTCCTGCCGAGTTCTCTTTGTCATGTAGGAACACGAGTGAAACACCAAGGATGACCCTGACATTTACCTACCGCTCACGACCACACTAACTCCTTCAAGCTCAACCCAATTTACTCGCTTGCTCGCTCTTGATTTCGCATTCAGAGATTACAAATTCAGCTCAAATTAGGGCTGAGTACTAGAGCCAAGAGGAGAACCTATTCAATTTCATCACATCCTTGCATGCAGAATCCTACCGCCTTTTCTCTTGTCATTTTTGCTGACTGCATCAGTCTAGATTTTAAAATTGGATCTCGGAGCTGGACTTCACGAAAGGACTCGATCGTTTTCGGATCCTTGCTTGACTCGTGATCTGGGGGCTGGAAAAAGAAGAAAGAAGTCAAGAAGCTGATGCTAGGATACGTTGTCTGTTATGCACTTGCATCAAGGCTGAAGATGCTAGGCTGGGACTCTGACTGCAGCTGAATTGCATGAAATCCAGCAAGACCAAGAGAATGATTTATTACACGAGCTGCAAGCCAACAATGGCCCCTCCAAAACTACTCTCTTTTCACATCTCTTCTATGATCTAGTGCCCTGAGATTCCGGCAGTGCAGATATTTTTAAAAATAGAAGCAATAGACAAGAAAGAATTCCCACAAAACAAGATTCACAAACAAGCAAATGCTAAGAAAAATCGATCAACATAAAGAATGGAGCGTCTGGAATCGGCTACGTGGGAAGACGAGTCCGTTGGAAAAAGCTTGGTACTTATTAGTGCAACGCATTGTCCAACTAAGGGGTGGAGATATATCATGGGCGAGAAGAAGAAAATCTTTTCCCTTCTTTCGTTTACGAGGGACGGACTGTGTGAAATACTGTATACTGATGCCAAGGGGGTTTGACGGGACATGGTTTGAAGGGGGGAAATCGAGGCCATCCACAGGTTGCCACGAAGACTTACAGAGTAGATCCATCATGATACTACCTTGACAGGAGGAGTATTCCAAGGCTAGGTGAATGTACGTAGGCGCCTGGTACCCAGCTGTACACGATTACTCTGCAGACTTCATACAAGTATGAGTAGGAAATTTAGCAGCTGAATAAACAACGCCTCATAAAACCGAACCCCCCTGATTAATTCAGACTTGTATCAAGGCAAACCTTAGTTGATGAGTCTAAATGATCCTTACATCCAACATATCATCCCTTGTTGAATCTCTTTGACCAAGACTTTTCCTCCCCGATTGCATCCTTCCCTTGAATCTGTACATTAGCAGACCCAAGAAAAAGGGGGCAGTGCAATGAACTTCACTCTCGTTTACAGAAATCCTTCAGGGGGGCTAATTAGTTCTCCGGCTGGGTGGTCAATGTTCCCCTTGTCCTCCGACTCCGATGCTAGATGATTACCTATTTACGACTCGTTAAAATAAACCTGCTTGCGAATGAGATATTGTGTGTACGTGTCCGTGTATTCATGGACCCCGTCCATTGACCTGATCCCGTCTTCTCCATAAAACCATTTCATTCTGTGACACGCCACGGGGAACATTGGTTAAATGAAACGACCAATCGAGATTGTCAAAGAAGTCATTGGAGTTTTGGTCATTTCTCTACGGAACGGCCCCTGACCACGGCTTTTCAGAACTAAACGATTGGTCACTGTGCTTTTTTCTATCAATAACAAAGAAAATCATCTCTAGCGCCTGTGTGTATGGTTAGGGAGGCGGTATATTTTTTTTTCTTCTTCGTCTTCTCCTTGCCTCGGTGTAAAAATGGAAGAACTTTATTCTGCTTAGTCCCTAGCTAACCCCAAATGTGATTTGTACCTCACCCCTGAAACTTGCATTGCATTTCATACCGTTTGGCCTTATTTACCAGTAGTTGTGTGCTGTTATGTAAGGTAAGGTAGCATTTCCCCAAACATGCATGCACTGAGCGTTATGACATGGAATCAGCAGCGTTTTAACGCAGTGAAGGAATTGACACAGCCGTAAAGCCAAGACCCTTTTGACTCCTCGTTAATACCAAAGTTCTTTTTTCTTTTCTGATGACTTGCATTCGTAATTTGTCTTTGAAAGTCTAGACACTGAGGTGATCGTCGATGTTTTATTGCCATCACAGCCAACTTTGTCGATCTTAACGATAGAGACTCTGAATCATTCACCCTATTCCTGTACTGCGTTTCATAATAGAATCATATGATAGGTTTATTTCTCGACCGCCTCAAACATCTGTTCTCCCATATGTCCTGACTTGCCCCGTTCCCTGTGTCTACCTACTGAATGTCCTGACACAGTGTGAAAATCCCAGCTCATCACTCAACCCAGCCTCTAAAAAAGAACCTCCACTACTACACATCAAGCCTTTTGCCCAGGCGGGCCCTTCCGCCTGGCGTCGTTACCCTTTCCAGGAACAAGCGCTAGGGGGGCCCTGTAACACTCATAACCAGACCCTGGCGTTCAAGGCCGCGTGTAACAGGGGGCCGTCCCCTCAGGAGAGCCAATGACACACTCTCCATGCTTCCATTCGGGGGCCCCTTCATGAGTCCTCAGCGGCTTTTGAGTGTCTGTTAGCGGCATTGATCGACTCCACTCCATGCCGGTCTTTCACCTTCAGTATGCTCCTGTTTCTCTCTCATAAGTTTCATCCCGTCTAGTTCTGGTCTGCACGCTCGTTCATCAACTCTTCTATTCTGCCTTGGTTTGATCCTTCTTTGTTCTCCATTCGTTATAACTAAGCTTCTTCCCCCTGCTCTCTCATCCTCGTTTGATCTTCCTGCTTCCTTTACCTCCATTCTTTTTCGAATCGATCCCTGTTTCAGTGTTTGTCACTTGGAGCTTCCACTTCAACAGCGCACCACTTGTACAACTTGACCCTTTCCGTCTTTCAACTTTGAGAATTTTTCTCTCCTTCATCACCTGCTGGCAGGATCTCAAAGAACATCACCCTCGTTGATACTTCCACTGAACACTACACTTGCGATATTCACTTCCAATTCCACCACACCGTCATCATGGGTGATTCCTTCTCTCACGCCTCTACGGCCGCGCCCACCATCAACACCACCAAGACTCAGGACTTCGGCTCTCCCAACAAGGAGCCCGTCAACAAGCGCCTGGATATTGACACCGACGCTAAGCGTCTTCACAGCTTGGAGATTCCCCTTGAGCAGGTTCGCTCTCCTCCTTCACCCAACGTCGAGATCAACCCACACCTCTTCAGAAAGCAGACTTCCCTCGACCTTGACGACTACTTTACCGGTCCTCGAGATATCCAAAAGCATTCCAAATGGCCACTCTTCATGCAGATGCACGGCTCCATCATTCCCAAGTTGATCGTGCCGCTTGTGACAGTGGGTGCCTGGGCAACTGCCATCACCGTCATTGACAGGATGGTTAAGAGTATCGGTGTCAACTCAGTTCTCCTTACCATTCTTGGTTTCGTCGTCGGTCTGAGTCTGTCTTTCCGATCTTCGACTGCTTACGAGCGTTATGCCGAAGGTCGTCGATACTGGGGTCAGCTCGTCCTGGCTTCTCAAACAATGGGTCGCGTCTTCTGGGTTCATGCCACTGAGCCAGAGGACCAGGACCCTCGCGAGATTCTCCTCAAGAAGATCAGTGCTATGAACCTCGTTGTTGCCTTCTCTGTTGCTCTCAAGCACACCCTGCGTTTTGAGCCTTACACCGCGTACCCCGATATTCAGCATCTCATCGGTCATCTCAACACCTTTGCCAAAGAAGCCACAAGTTCTGACCCCGACGCCCAATCTGGCAGGAGAAAGAACATGTTCAAGGCTGCTGGCGAGTATCTCGGTCTCTCCTTCGCCACGAGCAACCCTCGCAAGGCTCTCAAGAAATCGACCAAGCCCCTCGGCAACCTGCCCCTTGAGATTCTTAGCCATCTTGCCATCATCCTCGACAAGACCATCGCCAACAACCAGCTTCCTGTTCCCATGCAGCAGACGCTCGCCTACAACCACCTCACCATCATGAACGATGTCATGGTTGGTTGCGAGCGTGTTCTCAGCACCCCTCTTCCCATCGCCTATACGATTGCCATCAGCCAGATCACCTTTGTCTACGTCTTCCTCCTTCCCTTCCAGCTTGTCGACCTCCTTGGCTGGATCGCCATTCCCGCTACCATCGCCGCAGCCTACATCATCCTGGGTCTTCTCTTCATCGGCCAGGAGATCGAGAACCCCTTCGGCAACGACGTCAACGACTTGCCGCTCGAGATCTACTGCGACCAGATCGCCACTGACATGGATGTCATCGCGTCCTACGATAAGCGCGAGCCGGATGCCTTCCTCTTCAGCGGTAACAACATGCCTCTCTACCCCGTCAGTTGTGCCTCTGCCGGTGTCTGGATGAAGCGCAGTGATGAGCACCTCCGCAACGCCATCAAGACCAAGCCTCAGACCGTCTTTGAGTGGCGTCGCGAGGCTGCTCTCAAGAAGCGTGCTCCTGGCACTCCTGGCACTGCCTTGTCTGAGAAGTCGAGCGCTGATGAGAACGTTTAATCTCGAGAGTTATTCATCAGAACGCCCTCGCGGCTGATTTTCTTAGTTTGGAATCTTTGGAAGGGACTGGCGTGTTAAAAAGAAATTGTTATTCGTTCTCTATAATTTTGGGGCCTCTTTACTTGTATTCAATGTCCATCTATCAGGACTAGTTTTGGAGTCTATTGCGTATGCGGCACGAATCACTATCGTAGATGGTTAGCAGTAGCGAAATTTGATTTGATTTGAATATTCTCACATAACACGATTGACCATGGTTGCATGTGACTGAGCAACAAGCAAATTTGCGAGCATTTCTGTGTTCATATTTAGTAGCGTGTCTGGTGTGTTTGGTTGGTTATTGGACATTCGAGTACGAGTGTCGTCGAATAGGATGACAAATGCGATTGACGACTGAACAAGTAGGTGAGATTGTGTTTTTATGAAATTTACACATAGTCGTCTGGTTTCTATACCAGTGACCAAACGCTCTTGATCGTACATTGGGCTCAGTTCTGCAACCTGAACCATATTCATCCTCTTATTCCGTGCGATTCAACCCATGAGGAGGATTCCAAAGTTTTCTCATTTTCCATTTCCATCTTCGCAATAACCGCCTACACATCTCGTTGCAAAATTCCTTGAGACGTCTATACATGCCATGCTTCGACTAGGCATCCTGCGGTGGCACCTTTGTCCGAATTTGTACACCATGCCAACCCTTGACGAGATCTCCCAACGCCGCATTCACCATCCTCTGCTGCTTCAGAATCGTCTGGCCTCTAAACGCCTCCGAAGTGATGTCGATGGCGTACATGCTCCCGCAGCCACCAGAAACGTCCTGGACGAGCAGTTCTGTGGGGGAGAGCTTCTCGGAGAGGATGTCGGCGATAGCGGATTCGGCGGGCGTCATGGAAGGTAGATCAGGTTCCTCGACAGCCGAGTTTCGGAGGAAGGGTGACGTAGAGAAGGTGCGTGTGATAGAGGTGAAGGGCGCGCGGGGACGAGAGAGGCGGATGAGAGATGGTGTTCGGGAGAGAGTGCGTAGAGGGAGGGCGCGGGAGCGCATGGCGGCGCGACAGGCAGTGCAGATCATTGTGATGATCAAAGTCTCTCACAGAATTGATCCGGCTTTATTTGTACAAGTAATTGGGGTTCAATTGGTGGCGACGAGGGAGAACCAAGATCGGTGAGGAATCGATGGAAAGTTGTGGAGTTGAGATTTCAAGATTGATATGTAATGGTAGTTGAACACCGGTAATGCCTGTTCTAGCTTGGTGTGGAGTCGGGAGCTCGAGAGTGGAGAAAATACAGTGGGTGAGGTTTGTAATTCAGGTTCTGGGATTAGCCAAGATAAGAGCAATTGTGAATAACAAGGGAATAAAGAATCAGAAGATCGATATCAGTATTCACAGGTAAGTGCTGTCAAAGAGATCATGATGATATTTTATTTTCCTTGTTTAGCTTCGGGGCATGGAACTTCATGCCTTTTATGCGGTCTCCTCTAAACTTGGCCGATTCGTTTACTAATTGCCTACTATGGCAGTTTAGTCAACTAGATTTTTCAACCTTGAACAATTCCATCATCGAACTTCTCAACTACAACTCTGAACTCCGATACCTGACCCCCAGATCCAGCACCTTACCTCACCAATACACCTCACACACATTTCGCGCTTCCATCTAACCAATGCCCCGAAAAGTAAACCTCACCTCTCATTTCACCCCCACCTTGCCAAACACTAACTCCTCGTAGAACCGAACACCAGAATCTCTCGCTCTCAACCGTGAGAATCAACGACGTTCTCGTGCTCGTCACCGCGAACTTCTAGAGGATCTCCAGCGTCGCGTGCGTGAGTACGAGACCCGTGATGCCCAGGCCACCCTCGAGATGCAGCGCGTAGCAAGGGTCGTTGCGGCTGAGAATGCGGCTCTGCGTGCCATGCTGATCTCCAAGGGTGTTGCTTCAAGCGAGATAGAAGCCGATCTAGCTGCTTCAAGGGCAAATGATGGAAGTTCCTTGATGTCGATGGAAAGGGCTTCCACTTTAGCTCATTCAACTCGGTCCACGTCAACTCATTTTTCGCCGGTGACTGCCGACTCGTCATCTCCGTCATCTCAAACCACTTCTTATTGTCAACCTGCACCTGTCCTACCTCCATTGGAACCTAGTATTAAACCACAAGCCCAACCATCACAAACACCTCCATCTTTTCAAATCCAGTCCGGATGCGGTTCACAAACTCTAGCACCCATAACAATTCCTCACGAGTCACAGCCAATTGACAATCCCAGCCAGTCATCGTGCTCTGGTTCAAACAAGCAGTCGGGATGTTGCTCACAGCCAGCAACTGAACAGCCCCAAACCGCAACTGCACCAGGTCCACTAAACAAAATGCATTGTATGGAAGCGGCCACAATTCTTGCTCGACTTAGCGGTAGTTGTGATATCTCCTCAGCTCGGTCGTCCTTGGGTTGTTCAGAAAGCGAGGACTGTATGGTCCGGAAATCTGATCTCTTTCATCTTATGGATGAGGTGGCATGATGCCTTTTCAGGCATCTTGGGAGATCATTCAAAGCGCCGGCTGCTTTTTGAGCACAATTCGACCATCATTTGTCCCATCCCCATCGTTTCGACACCCAACGCACAAGATAAACCAGTGCTAGCAGAACCGGAACTTCAATCAACGGCCCCACTGTCGCAGCAAGTGCTTGGTCGCTGCCCGGCCCGAAAGTGGTAATGGCCACAGCAATTGCTAGCTCAAAGTTGTTGCTCGCTGCTGTGAAACTCTGTGTTGTTGCAAGAGGATAGGCAAAGCCTGCGTGACGCGCAGCTAGCAAGGTTGCAAAAAATATCACCATAAAGTAGACAACCAGTGGCGCAGCGACTCGGACGACCGAGACTACCTGGTGCACGACATGGTGTCCTTGTGAGGCGAACAAGACAAGGATAGTATAGAGTAGGCCGATGAGCGACCATGGCGAGATGAAACGAAGAAAGACTCGTTCATACCACTCTGATCCGGTCAGGGCACGCAGTGAGAAACGTGTGACGATGGCGGCGCCAAGCGGTATACCCAGAAAAACAGCGACGCTGGTAGCGACAGTCGAATACGATACGTCGGTTGCCCCTTGTTCCCTGCTTATGATGCGGATGAAGAAGACAGAGAGGGGTGCGTATAGGGCCATCTGAAGGAGAGAGTTAATGGCGACAAGGATAGCACAGTACTCGCTATCACCACCGGCAAGGCTGTTCCAGATAAGGACCTAAGCAGGTCAGCTTCGTCTCTCGATTATAAATCAGGTGTCTTACCATTGCGATACACCTCGCCAGACCAACAAGTATGAGACCAACGCGCAGTTCCGATTTGTCAGGAAGAAATGCCCATGCAAGGCCGAGCTATTGATATGAGAGACAACACAAACCATTGGGAGGGGAATCTTACCATCAGAAAAGGTGCCACGATCCAGTTGACTATGACGCTAAACAGGATTTGCTTCCAGATGTTTCTGTGTGAAAATATCTCATGGAGGCTTTCATAACGAACTTTGCATAAGATTGGATACATCATGACTAGCAGACCAACAGCTGTACATAGTGCCATTGTCAGCTGGGTTGCATGAGAGTTTGAAGGTCTAGGCTCATACCAATTGGGACAGAAACACCGACGAACTTCCCCTTCTCTAACGCTGGTCCCGTTGCAGGGACGAAGTTACCTAAGATGATACCAACAATCATGGCGAGGAGAATCCATACAGCTAGGAAACGGTCCAGCCATCCAAGGGATTTAAATGCCGAGACGTTATTGTCCGTCTGGATCTTTTCCGTGTCTGGGAGTCTGTTTCTGACGCCATGGTCATTGGTCCTTTGCTCAGGAGGAAAAGGCGTTGCAAGGCGCTCATCGGGGTCCTTGTTTTCTGTCATGATTTAGCAACGAGGAAAGCTAGTTCGATGAAGAGGATGGGTGGGAGCAACAGCGGTCGTATGTCTCGCGAAAGAACTGTGTTGTTATATCGAAAACGGCCGATGGATGGTATGGGATTAGCAAAGAAAATTGCACTGGGTCGTCAATGATATAAATACTATCCAGGGCGAAAGAGAACCCTGCCATCCTTTTTTCTAGTTGTATGTTATCATTCCCGATGATTGCACATGTGAAAGGTGACTTTCAAGGTCGACATGAAGGATTGTATGGTTTCTTCAACCAATCACGATGGGGGCATGACAGAGGCCCCAAGACTGATAGACATGCTGGTGGGAGTACAACCACTTAAAATTTCGGGCTCGGTACTCAATATAGCGGGGGTATAATTCGTTCAATATCGTTTGTTTATTACACTAGTATTCTACTCAACTTGGTGTATCGACTTGTAGTTTGCAGTTCGCAGTTCGTTGAAGCATGATTGTTTATCATGATATTGCGGTTTTCTTGCCAGAATGACAAAGGGAATGATGAAGATCTAGAAGCTACAACGCAATTCAAGCATACCCATCATGTATACAAATCTACCAGTGCTATATCATAAATACATAATAGTTTAACAAGCTCGTTTAATGTCCAACTTAACCTACAGCATTTTGAAACACACAATATCCCAGGTGGCTGGTGCGGCTGAGTTGTCAACTTGGTGGCTGGTATGCATCATGCACAATCACATGACTTCAATCAACACCGCAGCCCAATAGTGGGGCTCAAAGGGAACAACAGCGCTTTGTTGCCCATGGCTGCCAAAGGCCTTACCAAAACAAGTTTAGTGCTGCTTGCTGGCTCAACGAGAATGGGGGGTTCTGTCGCATCACCAGCCGTGACAGACCCAAAACACTAACACCTCCAACTCCCGGCGATCAACATTGCGGTGTCTTCCTCTAAACAGGAACACTCGCGCCTCGGCCGCCAACTTTACTAACATAATCGCAGCATAAAGGTAAGCCAAAAGGTAAGTTTGACTGCGATCGGAGATCAGAGATCAGTCTTTTTCTGAAGGATCCGTTTTGAGATTATCAGCTGGCTGCAAGCGGACAACGGAATCGGTGAGTCCCAAACCCCCCCCGCCTGTTCTCATGACTGGTGTCAACTGACCAGCAAACGCAACAGATACCCAGCGGGTGCGTCGACATATACAAGTCAAATCAGCAATAACATCAGCTGTTGCCAACATTCACCGCGCACATCGTTGCTCCACGTTGTAGCCCCTGCATCAATCTCCGGCCCTATCAACCCGACCAACCCCCTAAACATCCTAACACCAAACAACCTGTGCCCATGCGACTGCAGCCAAGTTAGCATCAAAACCACCAACCTAAACATCCTACCCGATGGCGTCAGAACCCCCTTCATCCCCCCCTGGGGAGGGCGCAAGTTCTGAGGACACCCTGAATTGGTACAAATCGCAATATGAGCAGCTCGAGGCCGAACTCGCAGAGTTCAGAGAATCAAGTAGAGAGCTTGAACAAGAGTTGGAAA
Source organism: Fusarium penzigii (assembly GCA_013623535.1). Taxonomy (NCBI): domain Eukaryota; kingdom Fungi; phylum Ascomycota; class Sordariomycetes; order Hypocreales; family Nectriaceae; genus Fusarium; species Fusarium penzigii. The sequence goes on from JABFFC010000365.1 coordinate 20,506, forward strand.
AGGATATTGAGCGAGCCGAAAAACAGGAGCGTGTTTTGCAAGAAAAGGCTGAGACACTGGAATTTGAGGTTGAGGAGTGGAAGGTAGGTCAACCACTGCTAAACCCCCTGGTTAGCCCAAAACATGGCATGGGGCACGATACTGATTTCTTGTGCGCAGCGAAAATACAGAGAATCCAAGACGGAGGCCAGCGCACAACAATCGCAACTTGAGAAGGAAATTACAACGCTTCGCGACACGAACCGAACCCTGCAGCTAAGATTGAGGGACATCGAGGTCGCCAACGATGACTTTGAGCGACAAGCACGAAATACCACCTCGTCGCTCGAGGATATGGAGTCTAACTACAACCAAGCCATCGAGAGGGCGGTTTTAATGGAGGAAGAGATCAAGATCGGCGAACAGGAAAGAGAGCAGCTTCGTATTGAATCGCAGCGACTCCGAGAGGAGCTTGGTGATCTCAAGATAGAAGCGGAACTCTTGCAAGACAAGATCAAGAAGCACGAGTCTCGTCACCTCTCCGCTATTTCGACCGATTTCTCTGCTCTTGGATCACCTACCTTTGACAAGAACATGGACGGCTCTCCCGGCTCTACCGCCAGCTCGCCCCTCATCACAACACCTCCCGACTCGAAGTCATCGCTTGCCGGCGACTCTCTCTCCCAAACTCGCGAACCACCTTCGCCGCCCATGTCAGATGCATCGGCTCCTCTACCCAAAGTGGCATCAACAAGAACACCCGCACCAGCCAGGGCAACAAGCCGTTCACGACTACCCTCTGCCGACAACAGTGTTACACCTAAGCCACGCGCAAAGCCGCCCACAAAGACGACCAGAGCGCCAGGAAGCCGAATCTCGACGGGCGGTACAACAACAATGCGCACTCCCGCAAACCGTACAGTTGGACCTCGTTCCGCTTCGCACAAGCTCCCTGCCTCCAACTCCCTTACACACATCCGAAGCCTCACGGCCCAGATGCAGCGTCTCGAGGCTCGTGTGCACTCGGCACGTTCCAGACTACCCGGACCAACGCGCACACCTCCACGTGCATCTCCTCGATCTTCTGTCCATGGAAGCATCAACATGCCTTCGACGGTTACTATCCGTTCTCGAAAGCGCACCACTGGTTCTTCTGCCTCTTCCTTAGCCGGGGATGATGCGCCCATCAACCCTCCTTCCACCACATCTAAGGGCAACCACGTTCCCAGACTTAGTACGTCTGGTGTAAGTCGACTATCGTTTGGACCTCTGCCAAACCGAGGAGGTCCAGAATCCGAGACAAGCCGCCCGAGCTCGCGTGCTAGCGTCACCTCATATGCTCGGCCCCCATCTCGAACCGACATGATCCCAAGACCGGTGTCGCGCACCTCTATTTCTGGGGCACGAACCCCTATGGGGCGCCCCCGGTCATCCATGGGAGGCTCTCTGCACGGACACTCGGCCAGCATGAGCCAGCTTGACCTAGACGAGGAAGACGAGGACGAATTCAGAACGCCAAGCCGAAGCAGCACATACTCCAAAGATTTCAGCAGCAGCGTCAGTGGAATCCCTGCTCCTGGCAGCGGCATCCCGATGTCTTCCATCCGACGTCAGAGCGGCAGCCGGCGGATCAGCAACAGTGCTCTAAGGTCGAGTGTCTCAGGACCAAGGAAGCTGAGCGACCTGGGAGAGACGTATTAAGCAACCGATTTGGTTTGTGAGTTGACTTATTGTGGCCGCCTCCACATGGTGGCTTTTGCTTTGCAGCGGTTCAAGCGGTTTCATTATTTTTTGCCGTCCTCGCCTCACTTATTCCCATTTCTTCAGAGGCGAGGCGGCTGGGCATGGTTCACGGAAGGCGTACTCAAGAGTGGAAGACGGTGTTGGTGATGATTACCTACGGAATCACTGATTCTTCTTTTATCTGGCAGAGAAACTTGCATACTCGCATGCACGGGGTGTGTGCGTTCATTTGCTTGTCGTTTGGTTAAAACTTGGGTTCAAGCATCGGGAGGTTCATGGACGTTATGAAGAGATGGCATTTTGCACACATTTATTATTTCCTTTGTCATTTTTAACCACCCCATCTTCTGGGGGATCACAAAAGGGTCTGGCTTGGCTCTACACTTACTCCCTATTCCCTTTTATTCCCCTACGCCCTCGCCATCACGCATTTCTTCTGATCGACCCCTAGACACATGGGGTGTGCACGCTTGGAAGCGAGCCACTGATCAAGCTTATGGCTGCATCTGCCGAGATGCGCTTGATGAGATGACCAAGGCACGGGTAACACTGGAGAAGGGTGCTGCGAGGCTACTGTTCTGGAACTTTAGCCCTGGGCGGAGCGTCCTCTGCGGGAGGGGAAGGGATGTCAGTGATGTGGGGAGTGGTGTGATATTTTGAACAAGGCTGATGGAAACGGCCCGCCATTCGTCATTAGAGCTTTTAAACATATTATTATTATTTCCTTTGTCATGGGGGGAGAGGAGACTGGGGACGGGAAGAGATGGATGATTGTCATAGGGAGGTGGAGGACATGGTCATGGTCATGGGAAATGGATGGAAGTGTATAAAAGATTGGAAAAATACCACTTGCTGCATTGTCTTGGGGCTAGGATACTGGGTCTAGAAAGGATGCCTGCTCGCTTTTATATACCAAAACTGTCTATACATAGTTTACTTCAGTGTTGCTCACTGTTACCGATCAGTCGTGATACCCGTTTTATCATGTTCTAATAAGTTAATAATATTTCGACTATATCTTGAATGGACATTAAACCCGATCACTTGGAGTTGCATACTAATCAGTGTTGATGCTGGAATATCACCAACCTTACCAGATGTCCAGGCAAGTCAACTCAAGCAAAATCCTGAAAGCCCTGCCATGTTGAACCATCGCATATCAAATCCAAGACACATTCATCTCATAGAGTTCACATTGTTGAAACTCAGATCTACAGATTTCAGACTCCGTTCGTCCTTTTGCTCGTAAATACGTTCCATGACGTCCTCGGCTCCGCTCCATCGCCGGGTCTATGGATTTCTTGTATAGCAAGTTAACTCACTCAAATTCACAACGGGAACATGTTGGGGATTCGGAGGATGGCCGGTCCATTCTGTAACGGGGGGTGTGGTCGTGCGGCTCTGTACGTCCTTTCGCAGTTTACGTACCTGGGTTCACTTGTTTTTCCCCCCCCGTTTGAACAAATCAATGTCCCACATTTTCTTATTTCGCCTCCCCCACCGGCAGACGATTGGCTGGTCTGCAGGGGGAAATGGGTGTCCAAGATGGGGAACTCAACAATTGGGGGAGAAGCTGGGCAATTTTTTCTTTCTTTCTTTGTTAGTGTTTAATTGAAGTGAGAGACGAGAGTGGCGCTAGTACAGATGAGGTAGTGTGTTGCTTCGTCATGCCACCTTCTCGTTGGAATGTGAGAGCTTGATGTGGTTGTTGAACTCGTGTTCAAGGTTAAAAGGGCTGATAAGGCGCGATAACATGCAGCTGTGTGATCTTCATGGCGTTCATGATGGCGGTTTATGATAAGAGAGGGAAGGCTGTGAGTTATGACATAGATATTACAGGGTAAGACAGTGCTTGGATTTGGTATGGTGGAGATGTTGGTTGTTATGATGGGGTTATATTTGCCATGACAAGGTAAATGGGTGATTGAGGGCTTATCAAGTAGTGCTGTGAAAACAACCGGCTTGCTAAGCAAGAAGAACACGTCGATATATTCTAGAGTATCGCTGGTCTATGTCTGCGCTGTTGAACTTGACTTACCCGTAAACCGTCATCCAGAGCTATTCGCAGTCATGATGGATGGGGATAAATGTATTGCCTTCATCGGATCCAAGTACAGAGTCACAGCCTCCCCAATTCGGCAACCTTAGTATGAAGACACCCGTATTGAAATCTCTCGGATCAGAGGAAGTCCGATAAGACGTTACCTAAAAAGGTTGGAGAATGGGGAAGGGGAACAACCGGACGAGAAGTCGCTCATCTCATGGGTACCCAAGCCCCCAGTATGGAAAGACACCCTGGACAAGGGAGGTTTCGAATGTGGCACCGGAAAGCTTCGAATGTAAGCTAATTGAGATATGGACTAGGGTTCGATATAGTTGACGAGATGAGATATAATGTTAGACGATGTTGAGCCGTGGTTTGATCTCAGCCTTGTGTGAGCGAAGTCGGATGTCGTGCCTGGTCATAAGGGTGAGGTTGTTTATGAATCGGGACTGTAGGCTTACTTGACGAGGGCTAGAAGGATTATACGGGCATGGATTTGAACGGACAGCGAGAACCGAAAACTGTGCAGGCGTTTAACATTCATCCGTAAGAGAGAATTGAGTGTTTGGCGCCAGTGAGGCCTGTGTTGTAAATGAGTTGCCCTAGGCTCCAGAGGAAGCGTCCCGATCAGGTTCCACTATTTTGGTGGCTTTCGTGCCTGCAGGAGCAGTGGCCTTGTCCACTGGATGTACTCGAACCGTATCATGACTAGATCTGTCGATGACAAGATGCAAATCATCCACCATGACACCGAAGTATAATCGCTCAAGAAACTCATGGTAGGATTCAGAATTGAAATCTGCAATAAACAGCATATTGCTCGGCCTTTTCTAAATATTCTTTCCCATCTTCTACAGGAGATCTCACACCGGGCTCCGATTTTACCGGAGTACGGGTCCCGAAACCCGTCAGAACAAGGGGGGTCCCCTAAAAATGCATAGCCAGCGCTGTTCTTCCCCTCCATCTACCGCGCCCCCGGACCGCCTGCTGACGACCTGACCCTCTGTGGTCCTCTCACAGCACAGTAAACATGAGCCCCCGGGACTTCTTTTCCCCGGGGGCTCATGTTTACTGT
>JABFFC010000366.1:0-12476 GCA_013623535.1 Fusarium penzigii
CCACTCCTCGTCCCCCGTCCCCCTTCCCCATAAACTCAAGTGGCCCGTGTCTCTCTTTTTTTCCTTCACTCGCTCGCTACCTTGGGTCATTGCATTGCCTGCTCACCTGTTTTTTTCTGTTTCGCTTTCGCTCGACCTCGGCTCGCCAATCCATTTCTCGCTGTCACGCCCGTCTTTCTTTCCCTTTTGCTTGCGTCCTGTCCTCTCTCCCCCCTCGGAATCTTTGTATCGTTTATTAATACCCCCCCCTCCCCCAGAAACTTTATAGCCTCGACTCTTTCTTCCATCTCTCGACTCTCCATCTTTTCCTCCTCTTCTTCCTCATTTACATCTCTTCCTTCTCCTCCCCTCATCCTCTCTGTCTGCTCGTCCTCTACTACCTTGTTTGACGACATCGCTCTCTTCGTTTTAGCACCTTTGTCATTGTATTCCTTGATACCCCCAAACTCACAACAATGGCTCCTCGCGTGATTGTAGTAGGCGGTGGCCGTAAGTTACTGTCCGTCGCTCTGGTTTCGACAATTCACTGACTTTGACAGTTTCTGGTCTGTCCGCTGCGCATACCATCTACCTGGCTGGTGGCAATGTCGTTGTCCTCGACAAGCAGGGTAAGCTCTCCAAAGCAGTGCGCTAAGCAGCAACTGCGTTGATTGGCCCCCTCACAATCGCTCGGCTGCTTGGTCGCCTTCTCGCGATTCCCGCTAACATGTGATCATAGGCTTCTTTGGCGGCAACTCTACCAAGGCTACCTCCGGTATTAACGGTGCTCTCACCCGAACGCAAGTCGACAACGGCATCGGCGACAGCGTAAAGCAGTTCTACGATGATACCCTCAAGTCGGCCCGTGACAAGGCCCGTCCCGACCTGATCAAGGTCCTCACCTACAAGTCCGCCGCTGCCGTTGAGTGGCTTCAGGACGAGTTCAACCTCGACCTCACCCTCGTTTCTCGCCTGGGGTAAGAAATCTCATTATCCGCCCCAATCCCTCGCAATGCTGACAGCTCCAGTGGTCACTCCCAGCCCCGAACACACCGAGGCCACGATGCCAAGTTCCCCGGTATGGCCATCACCTACGCCCTCATGCAGCGCCTTGAGGAGCTTGCCGAGAACGAGCCCGGACGTGTCGAGATTATCAAGAAGGCCCGTGTTACCGGCCTGAACAAGGAAGGTAACAAGGTCACCGGTGTCAAGTACGAGGCTAACGGCGAGACCGTCTCACTCGACGGCCCCGTTGTCCTGGCCACCGGTGGCTACGCCGCTGATTTCTCCGAGACCTCCCTCCTCAAGAAGCACCGTCCCGATACCTACGGCCTTGCCACCACCAACGGCACCCACGCCACCGGTGACGGCCAGAAGATGGTCATGGAGATTGGAGGTAACGGAATCGACATGGACAAGGTCCAGGTCCACCCTACTGGTCTCGTCGACCCCAAGGACCCCGGCTCCAAGTGGAAGTTCCTTGCTGCCGAGGCTCTCCGTGGTGAGGGTGGTCTGCTCCTCAACGCTGATGGTGACCGATTCTGCGACGAGCTTGGTCACCGCGACTACGTCTCTGGCATGATGTGGAAGGAGAAGGAGAAGAACAAGTTCCCCATCCGCCTCATCCTCAACTCCAAGGCCTCCAAGGTCCTTGACTTCCACACCCGCCACTACTCTGGCCGTGGTCTCATGAAGAAGATGACCGGCAAGGAGCTCGCCAAGGAGATCGGCTGCACTCCTGAGCACCTCCAGAAGACTTTCTCTACCTACAACAACATCGCTGAGGGCAAGGAGAAGGACCCTTGGGGCAAGAAGTTCTTCCACAACCTTCCCCTCAACGTCGATGATGACTTCCACGTCGCCGTCATGGAGCCTGTCCTGCACTTCACCATGGGTGGTATTGAGATCAACGACCGAGCCGAGGTTCTCAACCAGGAGAAGCAGCCCTTCGAGGGTCTCTACGCCTGTGGTGAGTTGGCTGGTGGTGTCCACGGTGCTAACCGCCTGGGTGGTTCTTCCCTCCTCGGTTGTGTCGTCTACGGCCGTGTTGCTGGTGACACTGCCAGCAACTACCTCTTCCGAAAGGCCCTCGACGGCTCTACCGGCGCCGCCCAGCGTGTTGGTCAGATCTCTCTCCACCTTGACCCCTCTGCTCCCGGCCGTGTGACTGTCGAGTGGAACGGTGCCTCAAGCTCCGGCGGCAACCTCCCTGCCGCTGCTGCTGAGCAGGCTTCCTCTTCCGCCGGCCCCAACCCTACCAAGGAGAACGGTGCCAAGGCCGACAAGCCCAACGACCCCAAGTCCTTCAAGGTCCCCGAGAAGGAGTTCACCATGGAGGAGGTTGCCAAGCACAACAAGAAGGAGGACGTCTGGGTTGTCGTCAAGGGTGCTGTCCTTGACCTCAGCGACTGGCTCGAGGAGCACCCCGGTGGTGTCCAGGCCATCCTCAACTTCATGGGCCGTGACGCCACCGAGGAGTTTGAGATGCTCCACGACGATGAGGTCATCCCCAAGTACGCTCCCCAGCAGGTGATCGGCCGCGTCAAGGGCCAGGAGGTCACTCTTGAGATCTAAGAGACGAGAATTATAAGATATCTACACTACACGGCTAAAGAATGCCGTCGATGATGGATTGCCGTGTGCTGGTTTTTATGAGTTGTATAAGCTCCGTGCTGAAAAAAGGCATATGAAGTGGACCATCAAGGCGTAAAGGGATGATTTATTGTATTGATAGGAATGGGATGCATGCAGCCAGTTGCAATCTATTTTAGGATATCATTTGAATATCATGAACATATATACTTTCTAACTAGAATTTGCGTGATACATATAGTACCTGTTGCGTGATTGATGACTTTGTTCTGAGCAGTTCCCTGTCGTTCAGCCTGGATAATGAATGGAGGTAATGGACACAACACAGTACTGTGATGTGTGACATGGCCGTGAAAGGCGCGATAGGGGTCTAGAAAGTTTATGTGAATGATGCAGTTTGATGGAGTGTGCCCGTGCTCTGGGAAGATGATCTATCAGTTGCTTGATGTTATTATGTTGTATTGTCGACTTACTCTTACGCGGAGTCTCCGCTCAGTTTACAAGGTACATTAGAAACACTCAACCTGTCAGATCATTAAAACATTGGACGACAGGAGCGTGGTCGAGGTATGAGATAAAACGGTCGAGGTTTCGGGCCGATACATTGTCAACTATCATGTTTTTCGTCATTGATTCGAAGGAAAGGTAGCAGCGAGAACCTCCCCTTTTTCTTTTCTTTCTTCCTGGTTGCTGTCAGAACCAACAGGTCCTACCTCTCGTCTGATGACTGCTACAACTAGGCCTGCCTCGAACCTTGACACCCTTGCACCCTGGGGAAGCTGCACCCCGCAAAAGACAAACATAGTTTGAAAGGTCTCAGAATTCCGCGCGCGGTACTTGTCTGTCTTGGAATAAGAGGGAAACCTGGGGAGGGGGAGGAAATTACAGTGGCTGACATGGTTTCTTCTTTTTGTTCTCACAAAAGAAGCCACTTCATTATTCTATGCTCACGTGTGATGGGGAAGCGAGTTTTTGGGTATTTTCGGTGATGTCGGGAGTCGAAGTGATTTATGGGTGTATTTTTCGCGTTGGTTTGTTTTATTGATGAGGGAAACAAACATGCCCGTTCCTTGTGCCTTTGCTTTGCAGGTCGATCATGGCGATCTTGCTTTTAATCAAACCATGTGAACTGAACCCTTTCTGAGTCTGGACACAAGCGAACCCCCAAAAAGCATGACAGGTCTGGTCTGACTGTCCTCGGCTGTCAGATTTCATAAAATTCCTTCCCAGTAGAGAAGTTGCATGTAGAAACCCTTTGAAGCGAAGGGGCGGTCTTGGAATCAGATTACCCCAAAGACCGAAATTCTTTTTTTCTGAGTTGGGTGACAGTGCGAGTGTGAGTGACAAGTACATGCCGATAAAATCATCCTTGTCGGGATGTATTTCTTTCCCTTCTGACACTGTAGACTTGTTCATGCGTGGGATATATGGAGAACAGAGAAGGTAAAGTTGCGTCAGGTGGATATTATGCAGATAATTTATTTTTGAGGTGCCAGTTGAAACAAGCAGTACAGGAATCGAATATGTCTGAGGCTGTTATATTGTTAGAGTTGTTGTCAAAAGTTGAGTGCTTATTATGGGAAACTCTGAGGAATTAAAGATACTAGACTTTCAACGTCTGGACTTTGGAGGACGAACATCTCCACTTGACTTTGGTTGGTCTTGATGATTGGTGAGATGGGTTCTAGGTCAGAACCGGCTTCGGTCGGGCTTAATTCGAGCTGAATTGTAAAGGCATGTGACCAGTGCGTTATTCTATCGAGTCCCGAGGCCCTTACATTAATGTAAAATCTTCGGCAGATGCCTCGAGATTTGCGTGTATTGCTGTCCCTTCATATCAGCTATACTCGTTAGATGTCCTTGATCATGAAAGTGCCCATCACCAGGCACTGAAGTACAGTTGAACCGGAACTCAAGGTGCGCCCGAAAAAAACCAATGCCCCACTCTAAATATGGGGGCCTGGACGGTTCACGGCTTCCAGGGGTTGACTAAGTCAGCCGATTCGACCAATCAAAATTCCATAAACCTCCCCCGGCGTCGACCCTTGCTACCTTTTGCCCCCCTAGTGTACTTTTTCCCTTCGCCATCCAGTCCACCCCTCTTTTTTTCCTTCTTCTACTTCTTGTCCAGTCTGCATTTTGATTCATGTCATCTTGGGAGGAGAGTGACAGCGGCATCGACGTGACATCTGCCTCACACGCCTCAGTCGTGCCTCATTCATCCGAACTCCCCTCATTTATCATTTCCAGAGAATCGCCAAAAATACATCTCGCATTAAACACAGTTCTGACCAAGGGTGGCATTGGCATTGACTTCCTACAGGCAGCCAGCCTCTGCCGTTTCAGGCCAAAGTGTGATACTTGGATTCTACAGTGCAGGGATCTCATCACTCACACATGATACCTCTCTGCCACCCTTGAAAGTTCTAACCTAACAGGGACGGACTTCACTTCCCACTTGCAACTTCCCGTCGAACAGCGCAGCACCCATCACCCAGCACCCATCACCCAGGTACTCTCAGCACAGCACAGCACGCACCAGCAGGCAGGCACACGACTCTGGACCATCCATCCCATATTATCCACACGGAATCGCCCAATGTCCCCCCCCGTTGATCTCAACCCCTTCAACCTCCACCAAAACTTGACCCAGCCCGGAGCCTCTTTTTTCAGTTTCATTTTTCCTTTCCCTTCCACTTCGCCTCGCGACATTCAATCCCTTCGAACCCTGGATTGACGTCCTCAACACCGACACCATGGCCATTGCCATGGGCTGGCAGAAACCCGACAATGTCGCCGGCTCTTCAGCGCCGGCCATCATGGTCGGCCTGTTTGTTGCCTCGGGCGGTTTACTCTTCGGCTACGATACTGGGTAAGACCATTTTCCCCCCTTACGCTCCCCTTCGATTTCAATTCACCACGACATGTACGAGCCGAGAATGGGTTTGCGGGCGCTGGGGATCGATGAGATTTCACTTTTAAACACGACGTTACGATTGCGATGGGCCATGTTTGACTCGATGGCGACGACTTTGTCTCGGACTGTGGTGCGACCGACGTGACGACAACCTCAACGTTTATCGACTCATTTACGGTTGGAGGATGCGGCAACAGGACTCGAAACTCGCACACAATTATCAAATATGATTCGAATTATCGGGAACCTTTTTCGCATTTATTTTTCGACGCACCATCAGTCAGCCATTTTGTCCGCAAACTCGAACCCGCCGCTCCCGCTTGATGAAATCGATCGCCTCACATCACGTTATACTCTTCCAACAACACCAGACTAACGTCCATGCGTTTTTAGGGCCATAAACGGTATCCTCGCCATGACAGAATTCAAAGAACAATTCGGTACTACCTGTTATGACGAAAACAACAACATCGACATTTGCACCAAAGACTCATCCATCATTGTCGCCATTCTTAGCGCCGGAACCGCCCTTGGCGCTCTTTGTGCTGCCCCGACTGGCGACTCCCTCGGTCGTCGAAAGACTCTACTTGTCGCTGTCGCTATTTTCTGCATAGGCTCTGTTTTCCAAGTATGCGCCCAGGCTATTGGCATGTTGCTAGCTGGAAGGTAAGTCGGCTTGACTGACATTGACTTGAAACTCAGCTCACCATGTTAGATTCCTTGCGGGTGTTGGCGTCGGTCTTGTATCAGTCCTCGTCCCTTTGTATCAATCCGAGATGGCCCCCAAATGGATACGAGGTTCACTCGTCTGCGCATATCAATTATCCATCACTATTGGCCTACTGGCCGCATCCATCGTCAACATCATCTGCTCACGCCTCACCAGCTCAGCTGCATATCGCATCCCTCTTGCCCTTCAGATCGTTCCAGGACTCATCCTAACTGTCGGTCTTCTGCTACTCCCCGAAACTCCTCGCTTCCTTGTTAAGAAGGGCATGCACGACGCCGCCGGTCTCTCACTCAGTCGATTACGGCGCCTCGACATTACTCACCCCGCTTTGCTTGACGAACTTAATGAGATTATAGCAAACCATCGCTATGAGCTTTCTCTTGGCCCTGCTACCTATAAAGATCTTCTTCTCGGATCACCCCATCTAGGACGACGTCTCTTTACCGGTTGCGGCCTGCAGATGCTTCAGCAACTCACCGGAATAAACTTTATCATGTACTACAGCACTACCTTCTTCAGTGGCGCCGGCGTTGAAAGTCCCTATACCAAATCCCTTATTCTGAATCTCATCAACACTGTCGGAACCATTCCCGGTCTACTCGTCATTGAACATTGGGGTCGACGGAAGCTGCTAATGATTGGTGCTCTCGGAATGGCTGCTTGCCAACTCCTCATGGCATCCTTCAACGCAGCATCCGGCCCAGAACTTGCCAAGGCATCACAGACTATTCTCATTACCTTTTGTTCCATCAACATTTTCTTCTTTGCTGCGTCATGGGGCCCTGTTGTCTGGGTCGTCACATCCGAGATCTACCCTCTCAAAGTGCGAGCAAAGGCCATGTCCATATCGACCTTCTCCAATTGGATTCTCAACTTTGGCATTGGATACAGCGTGCCCATCATGGTCGGTGAAGGTCCCGGTAACGCCGGGTTCGGTCCCAAGATCTTCTTCATCTGGGGTGCCTTCTGCATCCTCGCTGTTTTCTTCGTCTGGTGCATGGTGTACGAGACGAGCAAGATCAGTCTAGAACAGATTGACGAGATGTACGAACGCGTAAATCACGCATGGAGGAGTAAAGAATTTCAACCCAGTTGGAGTTTCCAGCAGATGCTTGATCAAGGATGGTCAGCAAGTGGTCAGCCTCCACCCGATCACGAACTACAAGCGACGACGACTACGGCCTCGAGTGCAGACACAACCCTAGGCGACGGTGACACATCATCCATCACCGTCAACAATAACAACAACAACACAAACAACCGTAACAACAGCAACGCCAGCAATAACGATACAAATACCAACACATCCCCATCAAGTCGGAACAGCGACCAGGACAAGGGTCCGCCAGTCATGGCCAACGTCGATTTTAGCTATTAGGCTTCAACGTCACCTCTCCGTTCTGCTTTCTTGTCTATATCACGTCTTCTGGGCTTGCAACGTCACATGGGGGAAAACAGCGCTGGAGTTTTACGATGAGATGGAGTTTCACGGTCTTACTGTTTTTTTATTGTCTTTATATCACGACCCCCTTTTTCCCATGCCGCTTGTCTGCCATGCTCTTGTCTCTCATGACCATGTCAAGACTTGTCATTGATAAGGGGAGTTTTCGGTATAGGTACTTGGGGGCACTCACTATCTCACACTTTCAACTTGCGAAAGGGAATTGGGGGATCAGACTATCGCTTTTTTTGTCTTTTGTGTCTTTTTTTTATTTATTTATTAGGAATGGGAAATCAGCTTATGAATTTGGAATCTTTGGATACCCCGTATCGGCGGCCGACTAATTGTCAAGAGGGGGGGAAAGCGAGTGGTTTGAGGAAGTCGGGATCTGTATTGTTGTGTTGTGTGAAACACATCCTTCAAGTTGATTTTAGGTTCTCAAAAAAGAAAAAAAAAATCAACATGTTCTTTATGGTTATGAATTGTTTGACATGTCGTCCCCGCAATGCTGTGAGCTGCTGCATAGTCTGATCTTAAAACTGTCAGTGTCACTCACTTATAGAAAGGGGTCTGGTATTTAAGCTTAAACTGTTGTATGCTTTGACATCTTTTCACTACCACGATGGTCGTGCCTTGCATGTGCGTATACGAAAAACCTAAATGTATCGTCTGACTTGATGTGAAGTTGTCTCCGATTATGGCTTATAAAACAGAGTGGTTTCCCTCAAAGACGGGATGTTAGTTATCATCCATACTTACCTATTCTTTATCTACACTACACACCTACAACCACGATCCCCATTTTACCTACGAGCCCTAACAGCAGAAAGGTGTTCATTGAGAGTACCACTTCACATAATCACCTAATCACTACTCGGCATCATGCCTCAACAAGATGCCTTCGATCTCGTCCACCCGGACCTGGTCGACCTCATGTATCGGCTTGACGTCTTCCCTCAAGGCGATGAAGGAGACCTCACCGAAGAGGTTCTCGCGCGGGCCATCTACCTGGCCATAGAGATAGCAGATCCTGAAGAGCAGGCCGAGATCGTCTCGCGGATCATCTCGGGAGATGATGCCGCTGCTCAAGGCCTTGGATTACCTGACGTGCAGAACACTCATAATCGCATCACTCTTAACGCCGCAGAGAGACGAGTCGCTCTCCAAGGTTTCCCTATAGAGGGGGAACAGTCTAATGGACGGAGCCAGGGAGAATGTCTTATATGTGGTGAAGATGCGACAACGAAAGTGGACTGCGGCTGCAAGTATTGCCTCAGCTGTCTTCAAGAAGCCGTTCGTCACGGTCTACGCACCGAGGGCAACTTCCCACCACGGTGCTGTGAGAAATTCGACAAGAAGACGATCAAGAAGGCAGGACGCCCTGAACTGGTCCACCTGTTTCGGCAGCTGCAGGAAGAATTCGACGTCACTCCCCCGGAGCGTCTCTACTGTCACGATGGACAGTGCGCAACCTTCATTCCGTCCGACCGAGACGGATACTGTCGAGCTTGCGGCAAGCACACATGTACCAAATGTGGCGTGGAAGCTCACAGTGGTGAGTGCGAGCAGGGAGAGATGACGGAGGACTGGTGGGCGACCATGAATGCAGAGAAGCTGGTTAATTGTCCCGACTGCGCAAGATGTATCCAGTTGGGCGAGGCTTGCAACCACATGACGTAAGTACTGTCGTTTCTATCTTTATTCCTTCCGCTGATAAGAGACAGGTGCCACTGCGGATGTGAGTTCTGTCTCATTTGTGGTGAGCTTTGGAAGACCTGCGACTGTCCCCTCTATGGAGGCTTCGATCTCATCGTCCCTATCGAGCATCGACCTGGACGGAAGCCGACGAGATGGCGACGAGAGCAGCGTGTTCAGCTTGCTGGGAAGCCAGAAACCGGAACTGAGCGTAACGAGTGCCTGACAGTTCCTCAATTGAGACCTAGATTTGGTGAGGAGAATCGCATGCCAAGGGTTGCACATAAGAAGAGGCCCCCTAACACTGCTCCAAAGCCACAACTTGCTCCAAGGAAGGAATCCGACAGGAGATTACCTGCACCAAGAGCCGAGCCTCGACAAACCAGAGACCGGGAACAGGCAGTACCTGAACAGCGGCCGGCTGGAGGTAGAAGGCCGGAACTGAGGGCGAGGAGACGATCTCCTAGCCCACAGCCCTGGGCTGCCAGAGAACAAGTTCGCCGTGCGCCAGGACAGGTTCACCCAGTCCACGAACAGACCAGCTGGGCTACTTGGGCAGAGGATACTCTGAATCGGTGGTTTCCAAAGATCAACTTTACGGATGCTGATTATGAGGATGGAGTTGACGATGGAGTCGATGATGAAGACGAATGGGAAGATGAGAGGGACTTTGACGACTATCCGCATGCCTGGAACAATCGTAGAAATGCCAGATTCGAAGGCCAACGACCAAGGGAAACGGTACGACGACCTGCCGCTCCGCCGAACAGGAACGCCGCAATTCCTTTGAATGATGATTTGAGAAGAGACATGGCAACACGTAACCCACTGAGCAGACTTTTTGGAGGAAGACGCTTAGGAAGAACACCTCCACGAGCCCGAGACTTTGGGGAGTTCGACGACGAGTGGCTCGAGAATTTAGGCGGCCTTGAAGATAACGGCAGGGTTCGTGGTATGGGTGGAGGTGTAAGGGGAGGACCAGGTCGGGATATGATGGACTTGGGCCCAGGGTGGCTCCTTGAGGGTGCGTTCAGAACTCATGGACATCACCGTCGAAACAATTTCCTGGAACGAATGATGGAATTATCCGAAGGACAGCCAGTCAGACGAGAGAGGTTAGGTCGAGATAGGAGGGTCTATCTGGATTGATTTGCCTGTCTCGAAGGGTTAGATGTTGGTTCACATTGCTAAGATGGACACGATTGGAGGCGAGCGGTGGGAAGTCTAGGTTAGGTTAGATCCGACAATTGAGCGTGGGTTCTTGGATAAGTGTGGTTGAATCTGTTGCCATGAATGGTAGGTAGTAGTGAAGGTGGGTGTTGGAGAAATGCTGGAGATGGATGCTAGGTAAATACCCCTAGTAAATGATAGTGATGGTGTAATTACCTAAGTACCTAGATACTAGGCAGGTCATTATAACACCGGTCCCTGATGTATCGGACCTTCCTTAGCCACGAGGTGATGATGACAGAGGCAGTCTCGATGGGGCAGCTACTAGATAGGCCTACCTACCACCTACTTAGGTAGAGAGTATCAACTAGACAACGGTATTAAACACGTGGGAAGACAGACCACTTCTCTTATCCCTTTGTTGATCTTCCTTCTATTTCCAAGCCAAGTCTTGTCTAGTCGACAATCCTAGACAAGCCAGTCATCACTGCAAAGACTTGAATGCGAGGCTTGAAGACTTTACCGATCTTGGGGAAATACAAACATGTATCTGTAGTTAAGGCTGAGGTGCACTGCATTTTTGGTCACTCCTCAAGACCATACACCAGGCCGGCCTGCTCTGACTGAATTTGGTCACGAAAAAGCATGTGCCGCTTTGATATGTTCTCTTCATAGGTAGATGTAAATGCACGCACTGGCAGGATGGTACGAACAGGTACTTCACTGCGTCCCTTGCCCCTTTGTCAGGACAGAACACGAGCTGACGAGTCTCAGTGAGAGCCATGCCCCGGCTCCAGCCATTCTGGCGCATCCGCGCTGCAACATGGTACATGGCCTGTTCAACGTTCAACGTTCAACGTTCAACTTACCACATTTGTTAGAAGATGTCGCACAACCATTCTGCTTAGCTTCCCTGCAATCTTTTTCAGCTCTTCTACACTGCAATCTTAGTCCCTTCTCAACGACTGAATATGCCCTATCTGGTTGGAGATGAACAGTCCCCCGACTCTTCACAACTAATTAAAACTTGGGGCTGTCCTATAATATGGTATATGGCCTGTTTAACTTACCGCATTTGCAGGGAAGCTAAGAAGAATGGTTGTGCGCCATCATATAAGCAATCTTTCAGCTCTCCTGCACTGCAATCTTAGTCCCTTCCCAACGACTGAATATGCCCTGTCTGGTTGAAGATGAACAGCCCCGACTCTTCACAACCAACCAAAAGTTGAGGCCGTCCTGCACTGCAATCTTGGTCCTTCCCTCGGTCATGGCTACAAGACCAAGGTTAGGTAGGCTGTCCTGCGATTTTAGGGACTTCCTGACGGGAAGAAGACAAAAAGGGAAGTTCTCATCATCTTCAGCCGCAAGAATGTGGCTCCTTCACTGCATTCTTAGGCCTTCGTCGGTTCTTGCTTCAGTTTTGGCCAATCAACTTCTGGTTCAGTCAACCAAGTATTCCACGAAATTCACCGCTAAAGTTCAGGGCCACGTGGGAGGCCGCTTCAGGGTCCATCTCTCAAAGTTATAAGTTATATCCTCGGTACCAATTCTATAGCTACAATTTCGACGTCACCTTAGACATATTTATATTTGACTTGTTTCGATGATTTAACCAGTTATTGCTGATTCCAAATACCCTTCCTCCTCCCCTTCGCCGACGCAATTCCAAGCTGTGCAATGCCAGCTACAACACCTTCGCTGCAATGCCATTGACATGAATACATGTATTCTTACACCTCGTAACTAGGTCCAAAGTACAGCAAACAGTCCGAATCAACCCGAACAAGACACCTACACAGCCCAAACATAGCCACGAGTTCATACAAAAACAGGATTCTCTCCTCCTTCTCCTCAACTATCCTACCCTTCATCCCTTCATCCCTCCCAATATCCCCCACAACAAGGCATTCTTCCCCCTAAGCCCTTCCTCTTAGCCACATCTCCTAGCCCAC
>JABFFC010000367.1:0-54839 GCA_013623535.1 Fusarium penzigii
GTTTTAATGGAGAACCCTTGAAACCGATCGACGTGTGTGCGGCAGAGTTTTTTTTTTCCCCTCTCCCTCTCTCTTCTCGTGTTACGCGTTAAACTATCAATGGCCGTGATGTGGTTGAAAACGGCCTAAATTGTGGTGGTTTCAGTGGTCTGAGTCTTTCCCTCTTCTAAGACTTTTCGGTAGGCTTGGCTTTGGGAGAAGACGGACTGCGCCTTCTCGAAACGTCAGCACTGGTGGAGACAGACGTGGAGGACGCTTTCCGATGTTTGATATTTATGAAATGTTGTGGCGGCTTACATAAAAATACATTATTTGAATTCCTCTCACTTACATAGCAGGTAATGTTAGTACTTTACTACTGTTAAATATTTACCAAGGTACGAGGGATCGCTACAGAAAAAGACGGGCAGTGATTGATGGTACAACATGAGGCTCTACACTGATCATCGCCAACTCCCCTCGCCAACCTCCTCACAGCCTCCCATCTCCAATTATTGATCAACACATAGAGTCGATAGAATTTAACAGCACATCAAAAAGATTGTCATGACAATCAAATTAATTCATAGCCTATTTCATCATCTCATCCATCCAACCTCCCCTCCCCCATTTTATCCAGCCACCATGTGCAGCTGTCAACTGTCAATCATAAAATAATGCAGGAGGCTGTGCAGAGATGTGCCACTGCATATTCTCCACCATACTATCAACTTTCTATTTTTATCCCTTCCACGACTCCCGGTAATACTATGTATAGCGCTGCATTGGCACTGCACTATGACAGGCTTCTCATGAACCAAACATCTTCAACACCAAGAAATCCAGACCGTTTCATCCAGCCTTGAGTAGTCGCAATGTACATTTTCGAGCCTTATTTCCATCTTGGCAGTCCATCTTTCTCAAAAGATTTTCTTGCCACAATAGAAACATCAATATATTTCCAATGTCTCAACATTGATAACCCATACGTATGGAATAATAGTTAAGCGAAAGTGAACCTCTTTTTAATAGCTGAAACCTTCATGGTATCATCAATCAAACTCATATGCAAAGCCATAACATCTACACAATCACACTACCACCGACAACTCCTGTCAGCCCTTCGTGTGTCTAGACCTGGTTTCATATCTCATCCCATCCCGTCCCATCCCCTTCCATAACCATCCATCCCGCACTCACTCCGGATCATCTGCGTAATCCTCCTTCTTGTCCGCCCCAGCTGCAGCCTCAATCTCCTTTAGCTGCTTCTGCCCAGCTTCGGTTGTAGCATCAATAATCTGCTCCTCCAGACTCAAGATGTTGGCCTATAATGATTCAATCTGTATTAGCACATCCGCCTCACAATCATATGAATAGAAACCGACTTACCTCTCCAAATAGTCCTACCAGCTCCTCCGCTTTGTCGACTGGCATCTCTCCTAGCACCTTGTTCACCTTGTCTAGTTCGCCGCTCTCCAGAGCCTTCTTCATGTCTGGTTCAAAGCTCTCAAAGATCTTTCTGGCCTCCTGTTCCTCCGGGTCCTGGCTGTCCGCTGCGGGAACCTTGATCTGGATCACGGTTCCGGGTTCGACTGCGTGCAGCTGGATCTGCTCAACGCCCTCGCTCTGCCCCTCCTTGGCTCGCTCTGCAAGGATCTCCCTCGAGCGTGCTCGGATCTTCATGTACGTCTCCTGCACATCCTTGTAGAATACCTCCTGCGCCTGGTGGCCCTTCGTTGTGATTCTCTTGAAGAACAATCCAACTCCATCCTTGCCTAGAGCACGGCAGTATTGGAGAAGCAGGGCCTGGTGAACGTACTGCCTAGCAAGATCATCCTTCTGCTCCAGTGCCGCATCAAATGCCATAACCAGGAGACCGTCCGTCTCCCGCTCCACCAGGATCTGAGGGTTCTGCGAAAGGAACTGCAAACTTGCCGCGTAGTCGTTGGCCTTGATGGATCCAAATTTCTTGCCTGCTGGAGAAGCCTCGAGCTCTTCATCATCATCCACCTTGACGTCGTCCTTGCCGATGCTCGAGCTCGAGGCAGCACCGGCCGCACCAGGGTTTAGAAGCTCAACCTGAGTATTTCCAGAACTCTTCTTCTCCTCTGTCTTGGATTTGTTGATGTGCGAACTGTCGAATCCGGTGTGGATGCCCTCGCTGGTAATCTTCTTGCCCTCCTCCTTCTCCAATTCTGCCAACTTCTCCAAGAGCTGTCTCTGCAGGTCTTTGATCTTGTCCTCGTGCGACTGGATCTCCTCAATCATGGCCTCGTATCGGTTCTCCGGCTTCTTCTCATCGAGAGCCTTGTTGACCTGATCCAAAAGCGTGGCCATCATCTTTGTGTACGATGGCTGTTCCTGCTCCCCAGTATGCACACCCTCCGGTGGTGAAGGGGGCTTGTCATCCTCGGGTTTGCCGGCGGACTCCATGACGGCCTGGAAAGCCACTTCCGCTGGATTTCGGGTCGCAGCCTCGGAAGCATGAGCTCGGAGAGAAGCCAATAGGCTTGAAATGCGCTTGATCAGACCATCGTTGACGATACGCTCATACTTGTACGTTTCGATCTGGAGTTTCCGATGTTGCCGTTCTTGGTGAATCTGATTCTGCTTGGCACGAATAAAGGATCGCTTATCAACGTTGGGGTGGACTTCGATATCGGAATCGTCACTGAGTTCCAGTGCGTCCTACACAGAAGTAGTGATACGTCAGTGGATGACCTCTCAAGCTATGCCAGAGTATTGTTACTTACCCATTTGCTATAGTCGACAGGCATACTGTATGATTAAATCCAGTCTCTATGGGTTAGCGTAGGAATTGTTATGTCGTATCAGAATTATTATACAATAAGAAATAGACCTAGAGCTCTGTTGATATTTCAAGTCGTCACGTCTTGAGTGGAAGATTCTGGATGCACTGAGAGAGAGAAACAACCATGACAGCGGGGTACCTCCCCCACCATGAGGAAATGATCCAGCCACATGAAAGCGCAAGCCACAGTACGGCAGCCACAAAATCATCACAATCGACCGAGGGAGATGGATGATACCAACAAAAAGAAGTGGCCGCCAGACCAGATGCCAGAAAGGGTAAAAAGAAAGTCCATTGCGTGATCTGGGAATCGAACCCAGGGCTCCCCGACGCTGCTCGAATGGCAACGGAGAATTTTACCACTAAACCAATCACGCTGTGATGGTTGCAAAATGGCAGCACTGTAGGTACCTATATCGATATCCCCAGTGATCAAGCGAACATGAGAGCAGGTCCTTCTTCAAGGCTCAAATATCGGTACGTTACTGGCTAGAGATCAAGAAAGGACCAAATAATCCTCACATTATTAACAAACAAAGAATAGGGGCCCCAATATCTATTTGGGACAACAGTTGTTTTCCCATCCAAGCAAAAGTACTCCTTCGCTAAATGATCTACTGTACAGAAAAATCGAGTTCCAAAACACCAAGCCTATTCTTAGCAATGTTACTGTTACTCATCCTCCAATGGCCCTTGGACCGTCTCCTTCTCAACCGCTTCAAGACATTGTCTTCATGAAGTCGTCAAGATCGAAACTCTCCTCGTACTGCTTATTATCCCATAGTTCACCCAAATCATCCAACCACGCCTTCTTGCCAGGCTGCCGTAGTACATCACCAGTCTCAATATCCACCATATCCTCTTCTCTTCCTTCCACGCCATTCTTATCCTTTTCCGTTATCAAGTTCGGCCCCGAATCACCCAGGTTAAACAGATCCAGAATCTGATCCGTGTCCATGGTGGATAAGCCGGCATTTTGTTGATTAACGACCGTCGAAGCTACGTCAATCTTGAACCGCTGTAGACTCAGAATCTTCTCCTCGAGTGTGCCTCGAGTAATCAAGCGGTACACATTGACGACCTTCTTCTGGCCAATTCGATGCGCTCTGTCCATTGCCTGGAGATCCTTCTGTGGGTTCCAGTCATGCTCGACAAAGATGACAGTATCGGCACCTGTCAGGTTCAGTCCCAGGCCGCCAACGCTAGTAGTCAGCAATAAGACATCATAGGAAGGATCACTGTTGAATTTGTTGACAATGTCCTGTCTCTTGTTGGCTTCGACGGATCCATCAAGTCGCAAATGCGAGACAGACGGCAACAACTCCTTGAGCACCTTGTTCTGTACCATGTCGAGCATCTCCTTCATCTGACAGAAGATAAGAGCTCGGTGTGGCTTGATGGGCTGATACAGCGGATCGTTGTTGCTATCTTGGCCTTCGACGCCAATACCGCAATCCACAAGAAGGTCCCTCAATGCCGTCAGCTTCGGTGCGTGTTGCAGATCCTCGATTGAGGTGCCCTGCCTCTTCAAGATCTTCTGAGTTTCATCGTAGACATTGTTCCCAGGCTTCATCACTAGTGCGGGAGAATTGCACAACTTGCGCATGTACTGCAGGGCTTGGAAAATATGCTGCTTGGACTCCTTATCGTCCCGGCCAGCTTCGTCCTGGATCTTCTTGCCCTGCTTCCTGTTAAAGTCCTCAAATAGCTTCTTCTGGAGGTCGCTAAGGTCGCAGTAATAGTTCTGCAAGATCTTGGGTGGCAAATCGTTGAGGACCTCCTCCTTGAGTCGTCGCAGAAGGAATGGCAAAACCTGCTTGTGAAGTGCCTCGATGGCCAGAGCTCCAGCCTCCTGTTCCTTGGACGAGGCCTTGCTGTATCGACTGGCAGCAATAGGCTTTGCGAAACGATCCAAAAAGACCTTTTCAGCACCCAAGAAGCCCGGCATAAGGAAGTCAAACAAGGACCATAGCTCAAGAACATTGTTCTGAATTGGTGTTCCCGTGAGGATGAGGCGATGGTTGCTAGCCAGTCTCTTGACAGCCTGGGTAATCTTGGCCTTGGGGTTTTTGATCAAGTGGCCTTCGTCGAGCACAACATAATTCCAGTTGTAAGCACCAAGTATATCAGAGTCGTTACGGCAAACATCGTACGACGTGACCACAATGTCAGTCTTTGACAGCTGGTCCTTCATCACCTTTCTCTCAGCTGGAGGCCCAACGTAGGCTGTCACGCTCAAGAAAGGCGCGTAGGCTTTGATCTCTTGCTGCCAATGTCCGGAGAGTGTGGGTGGGCAGACAATCAACGAAGGCATCCGCCTGAAGTCAGGAGCCTGTGTCTTTGCAAATTCCTCCGCGCGCTGGTGGTGATCGCTGGCAACAATACAGATGGTCTGAAGAGTCTTTCCGAGTCCCATGTCGTCACACAGAATACCGTGAAGATGGTACTTGTTTAGGAAATGAAGCCAGTTGACACCCTCTTGTTGATACGATCGCAGTTCAGCTTTGATGGCCACAGGAATCTTGAATTGCTCGACTTTCTTGGGGTCAAGAAGCTGAGCAATGAACGTCCTCTCTCGGTCTCTGCCCTTGAGCAACTCCTCGGAGAGACCTGGAGGGTCCGGAATACCAGCTTCCAGGGGCACAAGCTTGACAAGTGTGGCAAAAGAAGTTGTAGCGATCAGACGAATCTCATTATCAGAATCGCTCATGCGGCCCAGCACAGGGACAATGAGGAAAATGACGTACGGTAAGATGGCATCGCCCATCACCGCGATTAGATGGTATATGGCTTCGATTGCGCCCTGGCGGAAGTTGAGGTCAACAGGATTGCTAATCGATGGAAGAACCTGCTCAACGAGAGCAGTCATGCCCTCGACTGTGATGACACTGCAGATTGTAGCCATGCACTTGGCAGCCATGTATCGGAAGACAGAAAGTTCCGAATGTAGTGCCTTGATCACAAGCGGCATCATCTCCATAACGAAAGGATGCAAGTCCTTGTGCAAGGTCGGAGTCATAGTCCTGATGACAGACATTGCGTCGACAATCTCTTGTCCAAATGTTTGCCCGGGATCCTTTGCCTCCGCTGGAAGATCGCCAGTAAAGGCCTTGACCAGAGGTTCCTCCATGAACGTTCTCAGGCTGGGTACAGTCTCCAACAGCTTGGCACCATAGGTTCGAGAGAGCACCTCAAGTGCTTCTTTGGCACCACGTCGAGTGACACGTGCAGCCTTGGCCTCCCTTGCCCACTTTGCAGCATCCGGATGATCCACTCTGTCCTCTTCCTTTTGCATGGAAAGTACGCAGTCAGTCTTACTGGCGTGGACTGGGAACTCGGGTGTCTCTGCAACCTCTACACAAGAGAACTTGACGAGGTTCGCAACAACCTTGTCAGCAGGACCCTTGCGGCCCTTTTCCGTGAATAGCTGTACGAGTCTAGCAATGGTGTCTGCAGATCGAACCTGCAGTTCTAGGTTCTCCTCCGTCTTTACTGAATCCATGATTCCTTTGATGAGAGGGCTTGGCTTCTTGGGCAGAACCTTCATGGCGACCATGGCGCAAGCAGCACCGGCCTTAACCCTAATATCACGAGCGACCTTGATCGTCTTGGCCTCTTCGATTGCAGCAACAGTCACGGCTCGTGCTTCATTCAACTGCTGGGTGGCAATGAGACGCTGTCCAGGCGACATGGCCTTCTTCAGTTTTTCAAAGTCTTCTCCCACACACTTTTCGGCAGTTGCAACTGAGAAGGCATTCGGGCCTGCCTCTGCTTCTCCTTGGACAACAACCGGCAGAACGGGCAACTTGCTATGCGAAACCTTACCATGGTCTCGGAAGAGATGGATCAATTGCTGACACTGGGTTCGAACACGCTGGATGAAGTTGACGAGATCGCGGTACGAAGCAGGGCGGTCAGAATCCAAGATATGCTGGAGATTCTCGAGATATCTAGGAGACTCGCTTGAGTTGGGGCAATTCTTGGCATACTCGTCGACAACTAGACAAGCTGTGAGCTGGCTTGAAGAATAAGCTGACGACAGCCCGGGTACGAGCAAAGCATCATACTCGTCCAAGCTGGCTGTTGGTACGTGTGCCATGATGAGGCCCATGGCCTTGGCAGCTGAGACTCGTGATCTGATGAGAACATCCATACCAACCAGATCAACGTCGCCCTGCATCATGTGCCCATCGATATCGTGTGTCAGGCCGGTTGCGGGAGTTTCTTCAACCTTAGTCGACTTGCGGCGCCGCTTAGGTGCTCGGTCTGAGGCATCTGGCGACGACATCTTGCGAGGCGTGTGCTGAACGATGCCAGGAACTGAATAGGTGCCACCGGAGGGCTTCTGGAAAAGAGCTGCGTTCATGGGAATAGGGTTACGTGACACTCCAATGGGGTGCAGTGTCAGCTGCATCATTGCATCGACGTGAGCACCAAACTCATCAGCCAGTATGGCGGGGTTTTTGGCCAAGCTGTGGACAAGCGCAGTCCACAACTCTAAAGACATATTGAGAGCTTCTCTGTCCCGCTCAACTAGAATGTTTTGGAAAATGAGCCGAAGAATTCTGCCTGTAAGCCACCCCTGAGAAGATTCGGCATCGAGCTTAGCAAAGGTGAGCAAGGCTTTCAAAACGGCTACACGGACAGAGGTAATAGTGTGTCGAAGGAAAGGATATAGGCGAGGGACAAGCAGGGTGAAAGACCGTTTTTCGTCCTGGGCAGCGGAGTTTTTCATGGCTTCGAGGACTTCGGGGAAGCTGCACAACGTGGCCAGGAGGTCCATAATTCGACCTGTACTTGCGCTCAAATCGTCTCCAAGGTTTGACAAACTCTCCCAAATGATGAAAACGAGGACATCTAGCTGGGAGGGTCGCATCATGACAAACTCCTTGGCCATAGGGATCAATGTAGCAGCGCTCACTGAACGGACATCGTCGTCTTGGTCAGCCAAGCCCTTCATGACAGCACGAATTACTCCGTCTATCATGCCGCCATCCTGAAGCAAAAGATCCTTCCTTACTGCGACGACATATCTGAGTCCAATCATGCCACCGTGACATACAGCCCAGATTGGCCGCTCAAGACTGAGATCTTCTTGCATCACCATTCGATATAAAATCTGGAACGTGCTGTAAACGGAAGGCGTAGGGAGGTGCTTCAGGACAGAACCCAACGACTGGCCGATTGTTTCGCGAATAGGTGCGACTGAGGTATCTGAGCTGTAATCGGTGAAGCGGTCGAGCATGAGAACGCAGCACAACCGAGATGCCATATCATCAAGCCATCTGCGGTTAAGCGCATCGTTTTCTTCTCGTGATTTGGCTCGGACACGTCCAGCACCGCCACCATGAACACGGATAACCTCACGTAGGCCCATAGCCGCTCCATGCCGGGTCTCCCAGGATGGATCAAATAAATCGATCTTGAGAAACTCGCACAGTCGCTCGTACGGCCATTCCGCTCCTTCAATAGTTTCATCCGCTTCGATCTCCGATTTGATAGGAATGATAGGACCCTTGAATTCACTGACAACCTTGCTCTCCTCATCAACGTCAGTTGGTCGATCGAGATTGAAATAATCGTTCATCTTGCCGTTCTTCTTGGTGTCGGTATCAGGCCCTGGTGTCTCCTCGCCAAAATTATCAGATCCCGCTGTAAAGGATCGTCTAACCGAAAGATCACCAAATCCGCCCTTGCCCTGCGAGGCCTTCATAGCTTCTCGTTTTCGTTTTCGTTTCAACACGTTCAACTGCCTTGAACTTAGTCCAGATTCTTCTGGATGCTGTGAATTGCTGTCTTTCCCTTGGCCGTTTGATGTGTCCATAGGGGTAAGGAGGGCCGTGTTGGAGTCACTGCCCTGGAAAGTCATTTCTTCGTCCTCGTACTTTCTTCCCAACAGGCCTAGCCGGCCGTTAAGGGTTTTTTTCTGGTATGCCAACCGTGCCTGTGGATCCAGAGATGCGAGACCATATTCTAAAGTACCGCCTCGCAATAGCTCTCTGCCATACCTGAGGATTAACTCGACATTCAAGTTCTCGAGTTTGAAAAATTCGTCATCAGCCAAGGACACGGCCTTATCCTCTTCTTCCTTCTTGATGTGGCCATTCTCGCCGGCTGTTTCCTCCTTTGGCTCGGCAGGTTCATCCTCTGAGTTTGGGTCATAGAGAGGAGCATTCTCTACGATTTTTCCAATAGCAGAAGCTGCAGTTCTTCTCGTCTCCCAGTCCTTGTGTCTCAAGTAAGGAACTACGCGGGAGAGTAGATTGAACAATTCATCTGGGTGTTGCTTTTGCCAGTCGGCAAGCTGATTTACAGCAGTGTCACGAATTAGTCTCGTACTCCCTGTCTCGAGGATCCTGAAGATGGTTAGTATGTGTCCTGATGATAATTCTCGAGTGTATCCTGAGATACACTGGCCCGATTAAAGGCCAAGATGATACGCACGTGACTAATCTATCAAGTCTGTTCTCAAAGTTAGCAAGATCTCTTACAAGAGCGATGAGGATGACAAGTTACCTAGACGCCATTTTGGGTGGCTATTAAGTAGAGATTAATAATAGGAGTGTCTATCATGACATTTCGATAGGGTCTGTTAAGTGTCAGAAGCGTTGATCGTCGACAAGGTCGAGATGAATAAGTGAGTTGAAGCACTTGGGAGTAATTAATATCCAGTAGCGCGGGATCGTGTAGCGCGACGCGATGGGATATGTGGGTCGGCGGGAGCCAGATGCATGCATCCGACAAATGATGGAAGAGAGAAAGAAGGGAAGGGGAGGGAATGGAATTGAAGACAACATTATAGCAGCTCAAAGACCATGATCGTATAATGCTTTTTTTTTTTTTTTTTGCCTGTGTTTAGAATCGATGATAGGGTGTCATGAACAGGCAGGGATAAAGAGACCAATTTGATTGTCAGGGTGATGGGTGACCAATTACTCATGACGCAACATGCGAGAATGGGGTTGTGGAGATAGTGAGTGTAGGTTTGAAGTGATCATCGAATAGAAATGAGGTGAAGGTAAAGGGATTGATTGGACTGGGGAAGGAGAGTATGCAAGATGGCATCAACTCACTTACAAGATTCTTGTCTCAGGTGCAGGATGTCAATGCAGAGCCTGGGGGATAACAGATTGTGATTCACAAAGAAATACTTTGAAACTGGATTCCTGAGATGGCGACCGGATGAGATTTCGGTGAATATAGGCAAGTAGCTGGATTTAGCTGCAGTTGTTGTATGCAGGTTACACTTTTGTGTGAACTTGGAGAATGCGATGAAACAGAAAGGGAGGCGAGTATGCGATGCTGACATGCAAATGCAACGCTCTGGAGAAATTGCGATCGAAATCGGTGATTCTCAGTGCTTTTGAAGCTTTGGATCCGCCCCAGTTGGCCGGGTTGCGGGAAGCTCGGAGACAGGCCGGGGGGGTTGCTTGATTTGAAGGCTGAGGCAATGTTGCGCCTTGGGGGCCTGGGAAATAATGAGTGAGTGAGTTCAGACCACGAGTTGTGGAGGAGCGAGTCAAGTGAGTGGGAGAAAAGGAGCCAGTAAAGGCGTAGAGGGAAAAGATGGATGACAGAACAGAAAGGATGCAACAGATATACAAAAATATCAAGGATGATATTTGATATTTGATATTCTCTGTAAAATGAAATCTCTTGAAAAATAAAAGAACCTCACTCACCTCGTCACTTTGGCTGCTAAATGCTGCTGCTCCTGCCTCCGCAGGGCTTCGAAGTGGTGCTGGTGCTGGTGCTGGTGGTACTGACTGCTTGCTTGCTTGTTGCTGCTTGGTCCCGGCGGCCAGTTGGGAAAATCGGAGTGGAGGGCAGGCCGGACCTTCTATATGTGTAGGCTTGTATTTTTATACACGCGGCGCGGCAATCACAGCTGGGCCAACGGTTTCCCTCGTCCTTGCACTCGCTTAATTTCCCTCTTTCCCTCTTACCTTGTTAGCGTGATGCTCCCTGATCCATGCTCCTCTTTTTTATTGCGGTATTGGTCTCCCCTTGGTCCGTTTGTGCTAGACCTTACCCTTTTAAGAATGGCGTTACTCTTGGAGCTGCACTGTTCATTGAGTAGGATCCACTGTCCATCGGCCCAGTCGTAATGACTTGGAATAGAGAGAGAAAAAAAAAAAATGCTCCCTTGTGCTAAGCGCATCCAGCATCAGCCTGATGGCGGGCCTAGCTCCTAAGTTTCAATTCTCTTTTCTGTCAGAGAAGCAGCCCCGTTTCCCCCTTATACTACTAAGAACGTCGTGACTGGGTGCTCGTATGGGAACTAAGAGTGGAAAAAGACACTCTGTTGGTTCACATTCACTTCTATTGGCTGAGTTTGAAGGCTCTTTCTGCCTGATCGACCTGCATCTCTCACGTCAATGTTGCTTGGACCTAACCTCCGATTTTCTGGTGGTCCAGTCAAGACACAGGTCTTGGGTGTGAACGTTACCCTGGAGTGTCCTTTTTGACTCATTGCCATCTTTGGATGCGATATTGTATGCCGACATGGCAGAGGCAACAACAATACGAGAAACCAACAAGCACAGTGGTGCGATCTTTTAAAGCTTGGTGCATATGTTGTGAGATTTCTTGAATTTTTGCATCCCACATGTACTTCACGGTTTGCGTTGCCGATACAGTGCTTCGGTTTTTATTGATGTTTGCCTCCAAGTTTCAATAGGTAGACATCTACTTGCTCGCCCATGCACACACGGGGCGAGTTATCACAAGGCAGTAGGCCGGTAAATGAAGCTGACTGGTTAGAGATTCAGAGGACCTATCAAATCCATATCAATCAGCACTCTACGAGTAGACTGATGTTCATGAGCCATGCATGGAGAGAGCCAAGGAATGTACACCAGAGTACATCTGTAACAACATGCCGCATTCCAAGTGGAACACGATACTTGAGAGCTAGAGCCAATCCAAACATTCGCTGGTTTACAGAGAATGCCGAGCAAGTCCCATGAGAAATGTCGAGAAGGAAGAAAGTGATATTAGAGCTGCTGTTTCCCCAGAATTATGCCCAGCAACAGGCAACGCTAGCTTCATGTCCGAAATTTTGTGACGGAGAAGACTGACAGGGACAGTTAGGAGAGTACAGAAGTAACGCAGACACTGTCAAATGACAACTACAATAGGGGTAAATGCACATAATATATGATAGGTGCTCTTAGTTGTTGGATCTAACAGAAACCTGTTAGTTGTGTATAAGAGGGCCAACAACCTGAGATGATAAAAAGGATGCGGCCAAGAGAAGCAATGTTGTTCATGTCAAACACGAGGATCTTCAACAGGGGTGAATTACTGAACTAAAAATTGATTCAATGAAATACGGATCATATGTTAAGTACAGTACATAAGTAGTGTACTTAGGTAGGAAACACGGGCAGATGCCTTCCACCATAATTTCGAGCCTAATATCAAAGGCATCAACCAACCCCCCCAGGCGCGGGCAAGAACGCGCGACAAGCCCACCTTTTGATCGCGGTTCACAAAGCGACGCGTCAAGCTGTATCGCATCCCGTCGCAACACCGGCTAGAAGACAACAGGCAAATAGCAAAGAACAATACTGCATCGCCTCTCACTGACGAAAAGTTTTCTGCCTACAGATAACATATAACTCACATGTCGCGCACAAGCGCCGGCGCAACATAATCATGTATATCAAGCAGATCATTATCCAAGGCTTCAAAAGGTATGCTCCGCTGAAGCTTCCCCTCATTCATATTCCCAGTCTCATTGCACATCCAAGTGCGCATTTTCAGTTGCTAATATAGACATAGCTACAAGGACCAAACCGTTATCGAGCCCTTTTCCGAAAAGACCAATGTCATTGTCGGTCGCAATGGCTCAGGAAAGAGTAACTTTTTCGCGGCTATCCGCTTTGTTCTCAGCGATGCCTATACGCAGATGAGTCGCGAGGAACGCCAGCACTTGCTGCACGAAGGATCCGGCTCTGCAGTCACCTCAGCTTACGTAGAGATCATATTCGACAACTCCGATGATCGATTTCCAACTGGCAACAAAGAGGTTGTGTTGAGGCGAACCATTGGATCAAAGAAGGACGAATATTCTGTTGACCGGAAAGTCGTCACCAAGACCGATGTCATGAATCTTCTCGAAGCGGCAGGTTTCTCACGATCGAACCCTTACTACATCGTACCCCAAGGTCGAGTTACGGCCCTCACCAACATGAAGGAGTCTGACCGACTTAACCTACTGAAGGAGGTGGCGGGTACACAGGTGTACGAAACCCGCCGAGCTGAATCACTCAAAATCATGAATGAAACGAATAACAAACGAGAAAAGATCGACGAACTCCTCGAGTATATCAAGGAAAGACTGAGCGAGCTGGAAGAGGAAAAGGAAGAGCTACGTGATTTCCAGATCAAGGACCGCGAAAGAAGATGTTTGGAATATGGTTATTATCACCGAGAACAAGTCACCATCCAGTCAGCCCTCGAAGACCTTGATAATGCACGACAAGATGGTCTAGATTCTACCGACACTACCCGTGCCGAGTTTCTGCAGACGGAGAAGGCAATTGCGAAATTAGAGTCCGAAATTCACAAGCTGAGGCGAGACCTGGATCTGCTGCAGATCGACAAACGGCAGCTCGAGGAAGATCGACGTGATAGTGCAAAGGCTCTAGCCAAGATTGAGATGAAGGCCAAGAATCTGCAACAAGGCCAGTCGGCACAGGAGCAGGAACGCGCACGACATGCCGCAGAATTGGAAGCCGTGCAAAAGGAAATTGCTGCAAAGGAAAAGGAGCTAGCTAGAATCATCCCGGAATACAACAGGCGAAAGCAGGAGGAAGATGAGATCCGGCGCCAACTAGACAGCTCCGAAGCCACGAGGCAACGCCTCTTTGCCAAGCAGAGCCGTGGCTCAAGATTTAGGAATAAGGCCCAGCGCGACGCTTGGTTGAGAGACGAGATTCGAGAGCTGGAAACGACGCTCAGCACGCAAAAAGCCAACAAAATTGATGCTGACGAGGAGGTGGAAAGAGTACAGCAATCAATTAATGAGGTCGAAGCTGAGGTCGAAGCCCTCCGCTCACAGCTCGCCAACTGGAACAGCCAGAGAGCAGCTCTTGTCGAGGAGGTCACCCGAGCTCGTGAGGTACTCGACAAACTGAACGACGAGCGTAAGGCCCTACGACGTGATGACGACAAACTAAGTTCAGTCATTACAAATGCCCGACAAGAAAAGGAGACTGCTGAACGTGAACTTTCACAAACTATGGACGGAGCTACGGCTCGAGGTCTAGCAACGATTCGACGTCTGAAGCAAGAACGCGACATCCCCGGTGCTTATGGAACACTAGCAGAGCTCATGGAAGTTAGCGATGCGTATCGACTGCCTGTTGAACAGATCGCGGGTGCAAGTCTTTTCCACTACATTGTCGATAATGCGGATACAGCCACGTATTTGGCTGATACGCTCTATCGACAGCATGGAGGCCGAGTCACATTCATGCCCTTGGCCCAGCTTCGCCCACGTCAGATGAATATGCCGAGATCGAACGATGCTGTGCCTCTTCTAAGCAAGATATCTTTTGATGAACGCTACGAAAAGGCTTTCCAGCAGGTATTTGGAAAGACAGTAGTCTGCCCGAATTTGACGGTGGCTGCTCAATATGCGAGAAGTCATGGCGTTGACGCTATCACTGCCGAGGGTGACACCACAAACAAGAGAGGTGCAATGACCGGTGGTTATATTGACCCGCGAAAGTCTCGGCTTCAGGCTGTCCAAACTGTGAACAAGTGGAGGGAGGAGTTTGAGAATCTTGTGGCCGAATCCCGCGAAAAACAGCGTCAAGTAGAGCTCAAGGACCAAGAGATTACAGCCGCCATGTCCGAGGTCCAGAGATGCGAGCAAAGGTTGCGGCAGGCTGACGATGGCTTTGGCCCCCTACAACACGAACTCGCCAATAAGCGAAACCACCTGGAGAACGAGAGAAACCACCTGGATGCCGCTCGAAAGCGTCGTGATGCTGTGGAGAAGAACATGAATAGTTTGATGGAGGATCTTGCTGGACATGAGGCAGAGATTGGAACCGACTTCAAGAAGACCCTGACTGCGAGCGAGGAACGTCAACTGGAGGAGCTGAGCAGCACCGTGCAGCAACTACAGAAGCAGTGGAACGAAATCAGCAAGTCTCGCCAAGAATTGGAGCGCCAGAAACAGCTCCTCGAAAACGACTTGCGACAAAATCTGCAGATGAAGCTCGATCAGCTCAACAGCCAAGCCTTCGAGACCACGGCATCTGGATCCTCATCAGGGAGTCTCCGAGAAGTGCAGCGACAGCTCAGGAAGGCCCAACAAGCACTCGCTTCCGTGGAGGCAAGCCTTGAGGAGACAGAGAGAAAGATAGACGAGGCTCAGTTGCGATATGAAGAATTATCGAACCAGAAGGCTCAGCTGGAACAGGCTCAGCAAGAGCTTTCAGTGAGGATTGAAAAGCAGCAGAAGAAGATGGAAAAGTCTCTACAGCGCAAAGCTCTCCTGACAACACAAGCGGCAGTATGCGCCAAGAATATTCGAGATCTTGGAGTTCTTCCCGAGGAAGCTTTTGATAAGTACGAGACGATGGAGATCAAGACGGTATGTAGTGATATTTGACGGCACCAGAAGATCAACGCTTACATGATGCACAGATTCAAAATAAGCTCAAACGAGTAAACGAGAAGCTCAAGCAGTACAAGCACGTCAACAAGAAGGCCTTTGAGCAGTACAACAACTTTACAACGCAGCAGGATCAGCTCATGAAACGACGCAAAGAACTTGACGCATCTCAGGCCTCCATCGAGGAGCTTGTGGAGCATCTGGATCGTCGAAAGGACGAGGCTATTGAGCGTACGTTCAAGCAAGTCTCTCGAGAATTCTCCAACATCTTCTCCAAGCTTGTCCCAGCTGGTCACGGTCGACTCGTTATTCAAAGACGAACCGACCGCCGCCAAGATCCAACGGAAGAGTCGGAAGACGAGGGACGCAGCGTCGAGAACTATACAGGTGTGGGTATCACTGTTGCCTTCAACTCGGCAGTATTGGATGAGCAGCAAAAGATCCAGCAGCTCAGTGGTGGCCAGAAGAGTATGTCCATCCTTGCCCCTGAGATATTTGAGGTCTTGCTAACTAACATAACAACAGGTCTGTGTGCATTGTGTCTCATCTTTGCTCTGCAAGCGACTGAGAGCAGTCCCATGGTCATCTTTGACGAAGTTGACGCCAACCTGGATGCTCAATATCGTACTGCAGTTGCCGCCCTCCTCAAGTCCATCTCGAACGAGATTGGCACACAGTTTATCTGCACCACTTTCAGACCCGAGATTGTTCTCGTCGCAGACAAGTGTTACGGTGTGACTTTCCACAACAAGACAAGTTCTATCAACTGCTACAGCACAGAGGACGCTCTCAACTTTGTTGAGGGACAGGCTAAGCCCATCTAAGCCGAGGCGGTGGTTTGGGGAACATGTCGAGGGAGAAATGGGACGGAAATGGATGGTTGGCTGTGCGAAGAAAGCATTGACTGGACCTTGTATGGATGTAGCAACGGGTTGCGATTTTGGCGTTGAGGGAGTGACTAACACTTGCTGATATGAATTAATCTCTTTGTTGACGTGGTCATGAAATACTACGATTCGCATAATGGTTCCTATTATTTCGTCGTCTTTGCTTTCGATCTGTTTGATGCTGTTTAAATGCTTTTGTGAATGGTTGTGACATATACTTAGGTCATGATTAACGAGCACTTCAGCGCGGATACGATGGTGGATATCTGTCATGTGTAGAAATGTGGCCATGGAAATCGTCAAGTACGACTATATCATCTAGTTTAAAGACATGAATTCTTTCTGTACAGAAACTATACATTGGTAATTATACAAGCAGTACTCTTAACCCAACCCCCCCAAAGCACTGACTAACCCGTTTTCTTTTACCCCCTCTCTTCTAGTTTTAGACATACATAATCAGAGTAAGAAGTAGATGATTTGGTTACATCTACCTGTCTGCCATCATGTTACGGACTCCCTTGAAGTACTCGGGTGATAACTCCTTCTCGAGCTCTTCACGGGTCAGCCACTTGAAGTCGGTGTAGCCAAGAGGGTTGTCCTTGAGGTCGGCCTGCCCAGCCATTATTCTGCCCTTGATGAAGAAGGTCTTTTGACCCTTCTTCTGGACGGTGCCGTCGGCGGCGAGGACGGGCTGATCGACGACGTGGGCAACTGGTACGCGGCCGACGAGCCAGGTGTTCATGTTGACGCCCGCAGCCTGGTCGAGAACCCGCTTGGCACTCTGTAGAATTGTTAGCTGTTACTCGTAGATATCGTAGACCAAAAATGCTGAAGAAGGCTTACCTCGTGGAGGTTCTCGTCCTTGATGATATCAGAGGGGAAGCCCCAGCCATCCTTGCCCTTGACGACAAGATACAACGTCCTGTCGAGTTGACGGTCCAAACGACGCACATCACCCTTCTCATCAGCCTCGGTGACACGGGAAGGGAGAGGCTCAAGAGGCTCAACGTCCTCGGGCGCAATGACCTCAGCATCATCACTGACACGCGACTCTGCATCCTTCAAGAGTGCCTTGGCAATGGTCTCCTGGCTGCTCAGCTCATCACCGACCTTGAGCTCATCATCCCACGCCTTGGAGTTCTTGCCGTTGTAGACACCCAACTCCTTGGCAACCGTGCCCTTTCGCTCATTCACCTTGATACTCCAGTCCAAACGACGAGCGGTATCCGGCTTGAAGTAGATATCCGTGATGAAGGGTGTGTTGAGACGCTCCTCGAGACGCTTCTGGTAAAAGTAGAAAGCGTTCTCGAAAGAATGCAGTTTCCGCGTCACGAGAGGCGGCCGCGTGAGGATCATGCCGGAGCGGACATCGTACGGAGGAGCGGACGACTTGGATGTAGCGGGTGGTGGGACGGAGGCATTGCTGGAGGGAACAGCGTCGGGGGCGACGGAGGAGTAGAGACGAGACGAGAGTCTAGGGAGAGAGGGAGAAGAGGAAGCACATCGAGCGCAGAGGTTAGGAGAAGCTATTTTGCAGAGTCAGTTCACGATATCTTGAATTGTAAAGAGGTCGAGGGGGGGTAAAGAGAAGAAAAAGAGCAATTGAGGCAGAAACATACTATAGAGGGCAGCCTGAATGGCTCGACCACCTCGACTTGAAGCAGCCATGTCTTCCGAGTGAGATCCTCAATTCCAATCTACAAGCTCCCGTTGATTGGGGGTCAAAAAAAGATTCACAGCCTCGTATCGTACAACTTGGTTGATTGGGATGTTCAACGAAGCCCTTTCGCGTCTCGAACTTTTTCCTTCCCCGGGCCATTGGAGCTGGAATTACAGGGTACGTACCTCTATAACTTACCCAAAGTCCACCCAATTGACTCAGCCACTGGACACGACAATTACATAATACGGCACACCAGCCTCATTGTCTAACCCACATCACTACGGAGCCCCTGTAATACCTCAGGCATCAACTCCCGAACCCACTGAAGAACAAAACCATCATTTCAGTCACGAAATTTCCCTTCCTTTCTTCTCTTTCCTTCCTCAAGGCAGCTTTTCCTTATCGTCAAGACCCGTTCCGCCTCCAGAACGTCCTGATCATTTATACGCTGCCGAGAGTGAATCATCGCAGTCTTTTTCGCTAGCGGGGCCTTCTGTTTTTCACATCCTACTGGGTTCTGTTAGATAGATACTGCTGACATTCCTTCATATTGTGAACTTCTATTAATATAAAACTAAATATGTTATGATTAAACGTATGAGACGTAACCGATGTCGAGATGGAAAGGACTTCCGTCACTCAAGCTTTGCCCTGATGTCGATTGCCATCCCCTCAGGTTAATGACGGATGTCAACGCTCAATCTTGAAGCTACCACTGCGTTGGCGGATTCAGTTCGTGCTATATGAAACCCACACACTCACAAACGTCTGTGCTATCACCACATCCCACTCATCAATAAACACAATTGATCTCCAAATATGAATGCAAATCATCCATCAACCATGGAAACGCCATTGCTAACCATTCATTGCCCTAACTCTAAATCCCAAAGCATTCCTATCGAACCTGACCTAACCTGACCTAACGTTGACCCCATAAACAACAATCACCTGTCAACAAGTTACAGTTACATCTACATTAAACCTGAAGAAACACAGCATCTGCCCGTTCACAACCCAAAAGTGCTCCGTACCCAGCGCATAAAATTCGAATGCAACTCCACACGTAACACCCCGCCCTAAAGCAAAGATTCATGTCATCTGTCAAGTGATGCCGGGTATCAATCGTAGACCATCCCCAATGATGCCCTTTAAAAACGCCCGCTAAATGCAATATTCCAACCTCGCTTCG
This sequence comes from Fusarium penzigii, assembly GCA_013623535.1. Classification (NCBI taxonomy): domain Eukaryota; kingdom Fungi; phylum Ascomycota; class Sordariomycetes; order Hypocreales; family Nectriaceae; genus Fusarium; species Fusarium penzigii. Next base: position 19,171 of record JABFFC010000367.1, read on the forward strand.
TCATGTATCGTCTCTGGCCCACTCTAAGCCTCGAGCTTTGCAACTGCTTGAGCCACTTCTTGTGTGGCCTGTTTCTCCCAGACGAGTCGAGCTTCGCTGTTGAGCGATGCTGCGTCTTTGACTTGGTCGTAGAGCTTTCTCGAGATGTCTCGGTTGATGGTAGCATACTGTTCCGTCGTTAACTTCTGAGCCCGCCAGTGTGGTCTTAAAGCCCCCTTGACAATCTCGTTGATGTTCTTCTTTTCTTCTGGTGTCATGGTCGTCGTTTGAGATTGCTCTTCCGACTGTTTCGTTGTCTGATGTGGTCGACGAGGTCGAGGCTGACGTAGCTCTAGGGGACGACTTTCGGGCAATCTAGTGGAACGTGTCTCGGAGTCGCTATTCTCTTTGCCCTTGCGGGAGGGAGAGTAGTTCGCCGGTTTTCTAGCCTGGCGTGTCTCCGAGTCGCTACCGTCACTGCTCATTCTAGTGGGAGAATTGCGAGAAGGGGAATAGTTGGCGGGTCGGTATCTAGGTTGTATGTGGGTGCTCAGAGACAGAGGCGGAGGAGAGCTAGGTCGACCGCCTATGCTGGGAAATGGTGGCGGGGTGAGGGAGAGTGCCCGAGGGCTGCTGTAAGCAGAGTGGGATGGTGATCCAGCGGGCGAGGATGCATCTGGTCCATGTCGGTAACCGACGTTTGAGACTGATGGCTCATCTTCAGACATTTGGTTTGCTTCGAGTTCCCTAAGCAGGGAAGATACGAGTGGGGGGCCGTCGTCGCCGCTATGGCTGAGAATGCCATTCGTCATCGACGGTAGGTTTGTAATTCGGGCATTTGAGGATCCGGTCGGTGCGGGAGACGAGACCGAGCTCGAGCCCTCGCCGTTCTGTGTGGGCAATCGTCGCGTTCTTGGGCGCTTGAGCTTGCGCTCTGGTTCCTGAACCGCTTCCCTAGGCGAAGCCGTGACTGATCGCACCTTACGCTTCCGAGAGTTTGTATTACCATCCTCGGCCTCGCGGACACGGTCGAGAGCGCCCCAAGCTCTTCTCTCGTCAAGAGTCTCCCTAACAGGTTCGGGTGAAGCTGGCTGGAGACGCTCGCTGATGGAGGGAGGGATGTTGCTCGCGAATACGTCGCGTGCGCCCAGACGACGGGCAATGTCCATGCGCTGCTGCCAACGATCGAGTTCGCGTCGGCGAATCTCTTGGAACCTTCTGTACTGTTCAAGATCCTCGTCTTCTTCATCATGGTTGTCCAGATCCAGCTCGCTCATTTCATAGACCTGGCCGGAGAACTGTCCCCACGTGCCTTGCCATTCGACACTTCGCGCTTGGCGACGAGCTCTCCTCAATCGTTCACGTGTGCGTACGTGGTATCCTCGCACATTTCGAGGAGTCGGACGTCTGACATGTTGGGGACGCGGGGAGCGGCTCGATTCGTCGGTAGGTTCTGGATCGTCCGTAAGCTGGAAAAGGTGACGGCACTCCATACAGTACCAGTCACCATCCGGGATCCCCTCGAGACCGATGCAGTGTGTGTGGTAGGCAGCATCGCAGCTGTCACAGAGGAGAAGAACATCTTCTTGTTCGGCGGAGTCGCAAATGGGACATGGGTTGCCCTGCTCTTCCTCAACTTCTGGGTTATCACCCATCCATTGTTGTATATCGAAATCGGCGACTTGTTTCTTGTCCTTGACATCGTAGGTGGAAATGGCGGTTCCTGAGGGGGGGAAAGAAGTTAGCTGGTGAACGTGACGATATTTTGAGTCGCTGGGGGACTTATACGCAACGTACCGTCTAGACCGTTATAAACGCGAACTGAGTGGAAAGGATTACGGCAAATAGGACAAGTATTTGTCATTTGAGCCCAGGATCGGATGCAAGCATCGTGAATTATGTGATTGCAGCCATCGAGGGCAGCAACAATGTTGAGATAGCTGGAGTCGCCTTCGAGAGTGTCCAAGGCGGTCGTGGTGGCAGTAGCGGCGGGAGCGGGTTCGCCTTCAGTGACGGCAGCAACAGCAACAGCGTCAGTGATGGGGAGCGTGACAACAGGATCAGCGTCGAGGGAAGCCGAGGGTCGTGGAAGAAGGTCAAGGCATACGATGCATTGATCCGGTTCAGACATGATGTCGACTTGGATGAGACAAGCTTGAACCTGATGAAAACATGTAAAAGAGGATTAAAGATCAAGGCGATCGGCGGAAGAAATTCAAGCGGGAAGGCGGCCTGGTGATGATGGAGATCGATTTAGGCGGACGGGCTTGAATTTGGGGGGCAAAAAGGTACAGTAGGTGGTAGTGTTAGGAGGGCCTGGGCTGCTAGGCTTGAGGGCGTGGGTGGTTTGGTAGTGGGCGATTGGGGTACGGGAGAGAGAGAAAAAAGTGCCAGAAGAGGTTGACCGGAGCCTGGAGTGCTAAGAAGGAGGAAAAGTTCAGAGGCTGGATTTGGCGCCTGGGGCCGTAAGGTAAGACTCAGGATATGGGAGGGGTCTCGGAGATGGCCAATGAGAGATGGCAGTTAACCAGAGGAAACGGGAACAGCGCGCCACGGGCCCTTGTTGCTGCTGTAGCAAGATGCTGGAGCTAAGATGACCCTCCAAAAACAAGGTTGAAAGTGGAGGGTTTGGTGTTGGTTTGGTATTGAAATGTGAGTGAAGAAAGTCGAGGATTCTTTGTTTGTGGAGATCGAATGTTGAGGACTAATAGATATAGAAAATAGAAGAATGTACACAAATATTAGAAAATATTTGGATATAGTATTTGTAGCCTGGTTAAATCAAGCCTTGGCCTTGGCTGCTGCACTGCCCTCAGGGTCCTGTCGTGAGTTCGTCAGACTTATGCTGCCCTGGACTAGGTACAGTATTGCGTGGGGGGAAGCAAGAGACAGGTCTTACTGGTCGACAAAGAAGGGTGGGAAGAGGAGAGGGAAACAGAAAGAAATAGAGGTAAGATGAAAGTTGATAGAGGATTTGAAACAGTGTCGGGTTAGAAATAAACTGAGCAATGTCTTGATCAGTCGATTCGTCTACTCTCTCCAGTGAGACCCCAACGAAGACCAGACGCCTCTTGGCCGAGCTACGGGGCAGGATTGGAATTTATTGGGTAGAGGGATAGGTAGGTAGGTAGGTAATGTGGGTAAGATGGTGGTATGGATTCAACGACAGAGATGCACCCTGAAAGCTAGGTTTGTCCTGTAGGTCCAGGAAATAAATAAATAAATAAATAAAAATAAAATAAAAGAAGGATGAGTAAAGGGTGTTTATGCAAGGTTTCGAGATTGATAGTGGTGACCGAAAGAACCAGTCAAGAGCTGAAGAGCGAGAAAAGGTAATAGATGGGTGCGTTAAACTTGGTAGGTAGATGCAGAGGCAGAGGCAAAAGACGGGGGAGAAGGATGTCAAGGATGTCAAATGACATGAATGTGTCAAGAAAGATTGAAAGTGACGAGAAAAAGGGAAAAGCACCTCGAGAGCGAATGACGGAAACTCATGGGATCTAACTTAGGGAGAAAATGGGGGACGGGAGGGACCTATTGGCAGCTTCCGATCTGGACTGGACTGAACTGGACTTTGTCCACGAGCTACTCCCACACCTGCCTCTCTCTCTCTCCCTCTCCTGCATCCCGTCTCTTTCAACTCTGCATGGTCCTGATTCCGTTCGCCTGCCCAGACAGGAAATAGATCCCCCCTTGAACATTGATCCCCAAACGATAATGTCGTAGGAATAAAAAATAAACCGAAAAACACCGCAAGCCTCTTTACCTCCATATCGCGGCAAATCTACACGTGTGACCACCCTTGGACTGACTGTCTGTGATGCTTTTTCTTGGTGGAGGGGAGGGGCTCAGCAAGCGTGAGAGGTATACACATTGACATCCAAACAATGCAGTGTCAAGTCACGGTAATCTGCCTCCGGATTTCACCATCAAAAACGGGCTGTACAACTCGTCATTTCTTCACCCAATCGTACTCTACTCTTGACCCTAGCCCTTGCGGTTATCACAACCTCGAGAGTTCTCGTACCCCCCTCACGATAGCTCGAGTCACATGGGTTAATGACAGTGTCTATCCCCTTTTAGTCGTGATTCCTCACGGTCAAGGAACGTGTTCATTAACATCAATTTTATGATATGCACAATTCATGTTCACAATCTCTATATATCCCTCTCCTCTTTTTTCTTTTTCCTTTTCTTCACACATCTTATCCACAACTGTGAATCATAGTCAGCTAGTGTCTGTGCAACTACACACATATTTTTCTTCTTTGGTTTCTCGTAGTTGCGATATAACCCTGTCGCATTGTGAATGACAACAGATCGTGGGGCCTCGAGCCCAGCCTAAGCCTCATCCACTCTTACTCATGCACATAAGTAAGAGGAGAGTCGAAACTAAGTCCGTGAAACTATGTGAAAGAAACTTGTGCGCCAGATTGGATAGGGCATAGCCTTTGCTTTTGCTCTCTATTCTTTACTATTTTTTTAATTTTCCACCGTACCGTATACACGTCAATGAGTGGCATCACTGTCGGTACCTAAAGCTTACCCCCCCTGCGTCTACGAAGGTGGATGCGTCAATGCATCATATCTCGTCGTAGGGCTACCAATCTCACCGCTCACCTCAAAATCAGCAAGGCTGGACAAGAAGGACGGGTTATGGCTGTGGTTGGTCAGGTTTAAAATGGTGAGGTGAGACAGGTTGACATGAGATGAGATCAAGCTACACAAAATCCAGTTTATGGCCACGGTGGCGAGCAAAACTATAGCTCGAAACATGGTTGACTCGAGTGTTCTGACCACTGTTGCATGATCTTATCAATATTCACGGAATCATAGCGCACAACTTTACAGGACCCTGGAATCGCCTTGTCATATCAGTATCTCCTAACACCAAGTAAAACCGTGAACTTTGACAGGATATCTGTTCAAATTCATCTCGTCTCCATTGCGAGATCACAGACCACCTGTAGTATGTTGTCTATAGCAGGTCGCCTGGACCTCTCGCCAACCATCCAGACGGAGTTCGGGCTGTCGAGGATCCGCACGCACATGTACTCTGTGCATCGTCCATAAAGTGAGCAAAATCACACATTGTTCCATAAGCCGGCGGAGTGTGTTCAAGGGTCCGAGACCATGCAATTTTTCTTTTTTCATTGCTAATCGATCGGCCTCTATGACCAAAGATCAGTTGTCGACGTCCAGTTCGTCAACTCGTAGTGTAGGCACGAAATCCATGTCCCCCCCTTACACCAGACCGAAAAGCAAAGCCGTTTTCCTTCCTCGCTAAAGCCAACTCCTTAAACCTCAGCAATCTCGCGAAGTCGTCGAAGGGTTGATCGCATGGCGGCAGCAGCAGGGGTGCTAGACAACGAGTTAGTATTCCATCGGGGGGCAGAACATTTGCCAAGGTTAGGAGTAACGCACGAGACGGTGTAAGCACCACCGGCGACGGTGCGCTTGCAAGACTTGCAGTCCCAGATACCGGTAGCCTGTCGTCGGACGGTGACCTTTCCGCAGAAAGTGCAGGTATACTTGGCGTGCTGGGTGATTTCCATCTTCTTCACCTGCTTTCGCAGGGAGGCACCGTAGCTGTACGATGATTCTGTCAGTTGTTGCTCTCTTGAGTGGTATCGACCATCATCTGTGCTGATTCTATGCCCTGGTTCCGGGTCCTGTCACGACCATCCGTATCGCTTGGGTGTTTCGTCATAGCTTAATCAAAAGATTCGGTGTCTTCTCGACCAATGCGGTACACGACAGGGTCCGGTTCGTGACAAGAGTATCCAGATCGCAGGAGCGTAGAAGTTGTCGTCGAGATTCGTCGATGCGGAAAATTTGAAGTTTTGTCAAAAACTTACCGAGTACCATATTTACCGCTGCGACAACATTAGCATTTCAACTTGACAATATATACTCATAGCATAGAGATACTCACGTAACGCCGACCTTCTTTGTTCGCTTGGCCATCTTGAAGAGTTATGTGTGGGACGTCTTGGGGAGGATGAAGACGAGAAGATGGACGGGCGGAGGGTGTAGTTGCTCGACTGCGGTTGGAGGCTGACACACAAAAAGCTAGAGTTGTGATTTCTCTTAGGGCAAGCACGTGAGAGGGGGAAGCGAGTGAAATTCACCAACCTGGCTGGATTTTTTTCTTCTCCACTGTTTGCTATCGAGGGGAAATCCTCGGCAGAATATACATGATCAGCTTACTCATCTCCTTCGCTTCTCAGAGTCATGTCATAGCGGTATCATCAATCAACATGATTCAATTATTCTGTTTCGACTTGTTTCGACAGCTGGATTGTTAGCGCAACGCTTTGGATGGGCTGACCGACTCCGTTGTAAGAAGCTCATAACATGTGAGAGACGCTGTATTTTGGATCGATATTTAGTACAAACTTGATTCCGGACATGATGATAAAAAATTTGCTCACTGGTCTACCAGCTCATATTCTTTGTATCTTCTGAGATCAATATTGATGTGGTCACTCATGAAGACAGAACAAAGTGCTGATATGATAATGCGGCTAGATCTTGGCCCTTGTTTGGCGGGCTGGCCCGGGTGGGTCGGCTTGGACAGCGTTACAGGTTTGTACAGTTCGTCGCCCTCGATATATACGACATTCTCCTCTTTCGTCTTTCTCAATTTTTGTTCACCGTCAATCGTAACAACTGTGTTGCTGTAAAGCGCCATGTCTGCTGTTAATGACCGCAATCGCCAGTACGACATTGTCGTATTGGGCGCAACTGGTAAGTGCACTTGATAGTCGATTTAAAGTGGTGGTGGACTAGAACAGTCATGTTAATTTATTCCCAATAGGCTATACTGGAAAATTGACCGCCGAGTACATCACTACCCACCTACGAACTGACTTGAAATGGGCAGTTGCTGGCCGTACAGAGTCCAAACTTCAAACTGTTGTAGACGAATGCAAACGATTGAATCCTGACCGTGCTCCTCCAGGTACGTTGAGGCTGCCCTTGAACTCATGACATAACCTCTTGCATAAGCAATGTATGCGAGACATAAATTGAAAGACAAGTGCCAACCTCGAACACAGCCATTGAAATTGTCAACCTAAACGATAGCGAGCTGTTTGCCCTTGCGCAGAAGACTCGCGCGATCGTTACCACCATTGGCCCATATGCTATCTACGGTGAGCATGCTTTCAAGGCATGTGCTGAGGCTGGTACTCACTATGTCGATGTTACGGGTGAGGTTGCTTGGGTTGCCAAGATGATCAAAAAGTACGAGGCGACTGCCAAAAAGACTGGCGCCATCATGATCCCTCAAGCTGGACTCGAGTCAACTCCCCCTGACCTGACGACCTGGCTTCTCGCCAAGACCATTCGTACCGAACTGGGAGCCAAAACCAAGGACGTTGTCATTTCTGTCCATACTTTCAGGTTTGTTTATACCATAGCAGATCCAACTACCGATAATATGACTATGACACTGACATCTGCAAAGTTCGACCCCTTCCGGAGGATCCATTAACACGGCACTTTCACTCTTTGATGTGTTCTCACTCAAGGAGGTTGCGGATGCCAACCGTCCATATGCACTCTCACCAGTCCCTCACCCAGAGCCGGCCAGACCCAGCAGTAACATCTTTCAGAAGATATTTGGTGTTCGAAGTGTTCCGAACTTAGGTATGCAGACAACGTCCTTCTTGGCCAGCACAGACAGATCTACTGTCGAGCGTACATGGGGTCTTCTATCTGAGATACCCTCGAGGAAAGACGAGTTCTACGGACCCCGTTTCACCTGGGCCGAGTACCATAAGGCTCGCAACTGGCTTCACGGAATCGTCCTTCACTGGGCCTTGATTGTGGGCTTCCTAGCTCTCACCTCCTCCTCCCAAGTAAGAAACTTGATTAGGAAGTTTGTGTTCCAGCCAGGAGAGGGTTCTGAGAAAGAAGAGACCGAGAGGCAAGAGATTGAGTATCGAGGAATTGCCTACCCCGACGCTGAGAAGGCTACCGGAAAGATTGCTTCCAGTCGTACATGGTATCATGGCGGCACGTATTATCGTAAGTGTTGTTTGATCGTACAGGAGGAAGTGACGTTTTCTGATTATTCGTGCTTATAGTCACTGGCATACTTCTTGTCGAAGCTGCTGCCACCATTCTGGAAGATGATGTCCAGCTTCCCGGCGGTGTTTACACCCCAGCATGCCTTGGACAGGGATTGGTTGACCGACTGCAGAAGTCTGGTGTGAAGTTCGAAGTCAAGATCATTGATGCTTAAATCTCAAGATGTGGCTTAGTTCTGTGGCAATTGAAGCAAGCAAGCAAAATGTTGGATACCTATGTTGCAGGTAGAATGCTTTAGTGGTTATGTTGAGCCCATCCTGCAATGGTAGTGATCCCTGCTCAGAAAAAAACGTCCCCGCAGTAGCTCAGGCATTTGTCTGCAAGTTTTTAAGAGGTCTGAGCCAGTGGGCTTCCTTCCATGCTTTTTTTCCCAGATGTGAATTGCGGGTCCCGCAGCTGCCCATTGCAACCAGTTCAAAGGCGAAATGACCTAACAGATACAGAGAAAATCTTGGGCAAGTTGCAGGAGAACGTCATCAACAGTCACTTGCCTGGTCCAGACGCCCCAATAAACCTTGAAGCTTTCTTTCTCATTTCTCTCGAACCGGCGTCTGGTTTGTCCCAAGCTCCCCGAAACCAACACCACTCTCAATCTTATCCAGCGCGATTCCTTTGTCATCCTTTATTGTGATATTGTTTTTCTAAAATCTCTGTTTCATTTAACCGCCCGCCCACCTGGAAGAAATTCGTTTTTTTTTTCTTACCGTAACTACATGTGATTTCTCAATCCATCGTACAATACCCGTCTGACCCAGAAGGGCCTCTTATCCTTCCAACGCAATCCAACCCGTACCGCCATGGAGTCTCAGACCACCAACAGTAACTCGACGTCGAGCGAATCCACGCCTTTACTGCCAACTACCGAGACTCGTCCCAAGGGAACCCGCACCGTGACTTTCAGCGATAACCCTGTCACCAAAACTTTTGAACCGACCAGCCAGCAATCGCAATCACGATCTCACCATGCCACCGGTCGACCCAATTCTGCCGGCTCTGCTGCTGCACCTCCAATGCTTAGTGTCTTGAATAACAAACTCAGAAGACGCAGCAGTCAGGGTACGGTACCTGCAGTCGCGCATCTGACAGTTGGATCTAAGCTCGGTCCTCAAAGAAGTACAAAGAAGACGGAGAAGCTGAAGCTCTTGCCCAATCCTGACTTGGAGAACGATGAAGAAGACGAAGAGAGTGGCAGAGATGTTTACTCCCAATATACCCGGATCAAAGACCCTACAGCAAGGAGAGATGCCGCTCGGCTGGGTAAGGCAGATCGCGACCGATTGCCTCGTGTAACGGCGTACTGTACCGCGAATCGATACGAAATGGATGCTCTTATAAGATTCCTCAAGGGACGTGGCAAGACAAGGGGCGCGAATCCCAAACTTATTGATGAGTGTATTTACACGCCGTACAAGTATCCTCCCAAGGGTCCTCGCAGTCGCAGCCGCGACCCGGTACAGAATTATGAGCGACGCCATTCCACAGGTGGTGATGCCATTGATGCGCCTCCAGAGATGAGCGATCTCATTGACATGCATTCAAACGATAACAATGAAAATTCTCGTCGAGAATCCGAACATGGCCATGAGAACGGCTCACCAATGGAGTCTGCTATTGAAGATGATCTACCTCCCCTGACCGCGAGCGATCCCGACTTTGATACCCAAATCCATACACCGGAAGTGTTTCTCTTCGATTATGGAGTAGTTGTTATATGGGGAATGACCGAAGGCCAAGAAGCGAGGTTCCTCAAAGAGATTGCCAAGTTTGAGGTGGAAAAGCTGGCACCAGACGATGTCGAGACAGAGCTCTTCAACTTTTACTACACAAAAGATTACCAGGCTCGCATCTACAATGACTTCATCACATTACGCGACAAGAATAACTACATGACCAAGTTAGCCATCTCTCATGCACTGGCGCAGAGTGTCAAGGTAAGTGAAACCCGTATGACAAGATGTCTCAGAATGAGCCCTAACTGACTGATGGCAGACCTCATTATTCGAAGAACTCATTGCGTCTACTGTCGACACGTGCAAAGATATACCTACGCAGATCGCCTTGACTGGCAAGATCGCCCTCCGACGGTCACAGATCAACATGCAGATTGGTGAATTGTTCATTCTGCGCATCAATATTCATCTCAATGGCTCAGTGCTCGACACACCAGAGCTGTTTTGGGTAGAACCACAGCTGGAACCCGTATACCAGGCCGTTAGGAGTTATCTTGAGATGGATCAACGAGTCGGCCTCTTGACAGAACGTCTTGACGTTATTGCTGACTTGCTAGCCGTGCTAAAGGGAGAGCTTAGCCATGGTCACGACGAAAAGTTAGAGTGGATTGGTAAGTCTACTGGGTCACAAATAAACGGGAATCAAACTAACGATTTCGAATAGTGATTGTTCTTATTGCTGCCGAGATTCTTGTCGCAGCTATAAACATTGTGGTAGATTTGTACGCCGGCGAATAAATGACCTGTAAGGGACAATAATTCCTTGCTCCTCACAATACTGCTCGCTCCTGGGTCTGGCGCAAGTCATTGCAGGCGTTCCTTTCTTTTACACTTCGATGAGGGAGTTGGTAGGCGTTTTTAGTTGATGCAAAGTAATAGATAGACAGCTCCGCAGTACATGCTTGAGGAAGAAAAGATAATTCGCAACGAAGTTGGGTCTCGCATGGATCTATAATCTCTATTCTGTAGCAAGAGAAAGAAAAATGAAAACCCTTCCGCCTGTTTGTATTGCGAACAAGAAACGAAAAGAGAGAGAAAAAAGTGAATACACGCCATGCCCCTTTCTTCTGGATGATTATCGCATGGGCTGGCTTGGTGATCCATTGCAGTGTACATGTGATGAAATGAAACCATATCCCGCCAGAACGCCTCTCATGGATCGCGACCGCTTCGCGATGAATCTCCCGAGCCCCATCTCGCGCATGCTTAGTCGTCTGTCTTTTCGCCGGCCTGGGTATCCTGATCCTCCGTATCCTCACCCATCTCGACATCCTCATCCTGCGTTGCAGGCCTGCTTTCCTCGGGCTTTTCGGCACTGTCGTTCTTATCGTCGACATCGGTCTTGTCCTTGACCTTGTCATTGTCGTCCTTGTTGTCCTCGTCCTTGTCGTCCTTCTTCTTCTTCTCCTCCTCCTCAGGCGCGGGTGTGTCCTTGGGCTCTGGTGTTTTGTCCTTGCTCTTTTGCTGCTCGAGTTTTGCCTGGAATTCATCTTGCTCAGCCTCGGATAACTCCTTCCACCGCTTGGAGAGTTCATCTTCGATGTTGATATCACCATCGCCATCACCGTCGCTGTCCTTGTGCTTGGCCTCGAGAATTGGTCGTGTCTCGTAGCAGTAGAGTTCAAACGCATCGGCAGGCTGCTTGGAAGACTTGGAGATACCATTGGCGCGAGCGCTCTTGGAGCGGCCTTCGGCAGGCTGAGAGGTCTCTGAACCAGGAGAGCCGGGCTGGTTGGTGTTGAAGGATGTAGCAGCGGCGGCCTTGGCGTCAGCTTCCGGCAGCGCTGACTTGCGATGGCCTCTCTTTGTGCGAAGAGGCTTGTCTTTGGGCTTTCGGGGGTTAGCAGCTGGATCATCGGCTATGGTAAAATGTTCGATCTATCCCAGGGGAGATGTAAGGTCAATACGGCTGAAAGGCGCAAAAAAAAGTTGGAGCGAAAGTTGAGAGTTGGATTTTCTTTGCAAGGAAGGGGGACGCGCCGAGCCGAGAATGGACATTGACGAGCTTTCGGAAATGTAGAACATCTCGAAGGGGGTAACAGGTAAATGGGTTGGAGATAGAATGGGAAGAAAACGTACGGTTGGGGGCGGACTAGGACTCCCTTCAGAATCCTCGACATTTGCACTCGTGCGCTTGGCGAGCTGTTCAAGCAAGAAAGCGCGTTCTATCCGAAGCTTTTCGACCTGGCGCTTGATTCGAGCAAGGCGAAGACGTGCGGCATCGTTGGCATCCTCGACCTCGTTGGTGCGATTCTTGAGCTGGACGCATTTCCGTCTGTAGGCCTCCTCGACGGATGGAGGCAGGGTTGATGGGATGGCTGTTGATCGCGGAGTGGGAGCAGAGTCAGCTTCGACGGTTTTTCGTTTGAGGGTGATTGGCATGATGGGCAATGATGAGGGAGCAGCCCGAGGTTTCGTGACCGATTGGCGATGGAAGTGATGAATTCGATGGATGACTGGTTCAAGATTGCGAAGCGATGCGATACGATGCGATGTGACGGTAGGAAACAAAGTGGATGTAGAGGTGGAATCGAAAAGTAAGAGATGGGAAATTTGAGGTTGTGCAAGGGAGAATGAGTCGCGGCTGAGGCTTGTAGTTTGCTGGTGGTTTGGAGAGCGAGGACGTGCATTCAACTGGAGGGGACCCGGAGAAAGGAGGACGGACGGGAAGCAGAGGAGAGAGAACGGAACGCGGGTAGCTGAAGGTAGTAACTCAGGAATCCACTGTAAAAGCAAACAAGTCGGACATACCAGGCATGATTACTGGATTTTTAAGCATGCACGATGCAGATATGATGTTCCAAGGTTTTAATCAGAGAGGATTTGTGACTTTCTGATCTCGTTTCTTAGTATCAATAGAATTAACTGTCCAGATCAAAGAATGGAAGTTGACGATGAGTTGCTGATTGGCACGTTGATTAAAGAGATGGACGCGTTTCGAGTCGATACGGTTATAATTCACAGGATAGGCAGGCTTAGCATGGTCAAAACTAATGGGGAGAGCAAAATAAAAAGAGGTCTGGAGATAGTAGAGAATGTTCAAAAGGAGAAAGTAAAAGAAAGAAAAAAGGATCAAGCAACACAACAACCTTCTCGTAACAGACCGCGAGAGGTTGGCTACCAATCAAACCAACATTTCAATTCACAATAGGCACCAAGTGTCTGGGGCTAATTCCATTAGTACAAGAATTTCCATGCTTCCTTAATAACTGAGAGTGTACCTGATTACAGCTTCGTCAGACGACAGGGGGTCGACACCAGCCACAATAAGAGGCCACAGCGCCGCGTCGCCACACGAGGCTTGAGCACCTGCCACCTCCAGCCCATGGAAGGGGACCTCTGCCCCTCCTCCTCCCCTCCCCCCTCTAGAACCTGCCTGCAAAAGCTCAAAATCTCAGGCAGTTCAGGCACCCTCCGGTACGTACCTACCCACTAAAATTCCCATCGTCCACCGCCCAAGATTTTCTGACTGAGACTGAGCCAGGTTTGGTGGGACAGGGACAGTTTTGTGAAGCTAGAGAAAGCAGTCGAAATCCTCCCCCCCTTTGAACAACCACCTTTGTTGAATTCGACAACCTCGACCCTGCGACTCTTCGGACCTAGCCACAGAAACTATCGTCGCATATAGTGCGCAGTGGCAGTATCGACAATGTCGCTCAACATTCCCAACGCCCCTAACGCGGGCCTCTTCAAGCAGGGTTATAACAAGTACTTCCCCCTCCATCCTACATCCGCCATCCTCTATCCGCCATATCTCCTCCATGTCTGCCTCTGTATGCAACTGCACCACTGCCCTCCCAGCTCTTCAAGAGCCTTCTTGATAGCTCCCCATTCACACCCACTCTCATCTCTCATTTGACACACTCTCCCGCCTCTTCCAAAAGCATTACGGCTAACATGCATCTCCCTCCCACAGCTACGACTCTGAAGATGGCGCCGTCCTCCGCAATATCGACGCCTGCCGAGCCATCGCATCCACCGTTCAGACTTCACTCGGTCCCTACGGCCGCAACAAGGTCGTCATCAACCATCTGCAAAAGATGATTATCACTTCCGATGCTGCCACCATTCTCCGCGAACTCGACGTCGTGCACCCTGCCGCAAAGCTCCTCGTCATGGCCAGTCAGCAGCAGGAAGCCGAGATGGGCGATGCCACAAACTTTGTCATTGTTCTTGCTGGCGAATTGCTAAGAAAGGCCGAGGACCTGCTCCGTATGGGTCTTAAGACTTCCGACATTGTTATTGGTTACGAGAAGGCCCAGAAGTTTGCTCTTGAGACTCTCGAGGAGCTCACTGTCGATAAGGTCGAGGACTTGCGTGATCAGGAAGAGCTCAGCAAGGCCATCAGCACTGTTATTGCCAGCAAGCAGAATGGCAACGAGGCCTTCCTCGCCGACCTTGTCGCCGAGGCTGTTCTCGCTGTTCTCCCCAAGAACCCCGCCAACTTCAACGTCGACAACATCCGCGTCGTAAAGATTATGGGTGGAAGCCTCGAGCAGAGCAGGGTCGTCAAGGGTATGGTCTTCCCCAAGGAGCCCGATGGTTCAGTCAAGAAGGCCAGCCGCGCCAAGGTCGGTGTCTATACCTGCCCCATTGATGCCAGCCAGACCGAGACCAAGGGCACTGTTCTACTTCATAACGCCCAGGAGATGATGGACTTCACCAAGGGAGAGGAGTCTCAACTTGAGACCAGCATCAAGGAACTTCACGACTCTGGCCTTCGAGTTGTTGTCTGTGGTGACCGAGTTGGTGACCTGGCCATGCACTACCTCAACCGTTATGGTATTCTTTGCATCCGAATTCTCAGCAAGTTCGAGCTCCGAAGAGTCTGCCGTGTCGTTGGCGCCACTCCCCTGGCTCGACTAGGCGCCCCCATGCCCGATGAGATGGGCAACATTGATGTTGTTGAGACTCTTGAGATTGGTGGCGACCGTGTGACTGTGTTCCGACAAGAGGACGAGGTCACCAGAACCGCTACCTTGGTTCTCCGTGGCGCTACTCAGAACCACCTCGACGATATCGAGCGAGCCGTCGATGACGGTGTCAATGTTGTCAAGGCCATCACCCGTGACCCCCGACTGGTCCCCGGTGCTGGTGCCACAGAGATTGAGCTTGTTGAGAGGATACAGGCTCACGGTGACAAGACCCCTGGCCTGAGCCAATACGCTATCAAGAAGTACGCCGAGGCTTTTGAGGTTGTGCCTCGTACTATTGCCGAGAGTGCTGGTCTAGATGCCACCGAGGTGCTGAGCCGATTGTATGCTGCTCACCACAACAAGGAGGAATGGGATACTGGTGTTGATATTGAGGTGAGATGACCCCATAACAAGGACCGATAAGACGAAACTAATACTCTGGACCAAGAACGACGATAACACTGGAATTCTCGACGCTAAGGACGAGGGTATCCTCGATCTTCTCATTTCTAAGCACTGGGCCATCAAGCTCGCTACCGAGGCTGCCCGAACAATCCTGTCCGTTGACCAGATCATCGTGGCACGACAGGCCGGCGGACCAAAGCCTCCAGGCCCCAACCCTGTATGTTCTTGAACCCCAACAAACAATATCTATCATTATGTGCGCTAACATGGCATCTCTAGAACTGGGATGAGGACTAAATGGGTAATGACTTGCTGAATGATTAAAAAAGTGAATGGAGACGAGTCTGGGGGCGTGTTGGAATAGAGATGGAAGGAAAGAACATTTCAAGCTCTCATTTGAGCCACGCGTGAGTAGATATCCAGATGGACGCACAAAATAACATTCGCAAGGCGTTGAAGATATTTGTCCATGTCTATTTTCCCTACAAAGTCCGGGTTGCTGCCTCCTGATGTTGAAGTCTTGAACAATGTCAATGAATGAATGATAGGTGTGGGCTGCACAGGAACATCCGCAGTAAGAATTCCCACGTTGAAGAGTGACATGGTAATAAGCAGCGAGGTTCCCGAGTGTTTACTGACGAGTCTATCTCAACGCCGCTCACAAATTGGGTCATAACCATGCAACTTGAACAAAAAAAAAACCGTAATGGATATGAATATAGACAACTAAGCGACACGATATCGTACATGAGATGCGATCAAACTGCAGTGAAGCAGGGAAAATGATCCATATCATATAAACAAACACCCAAGCTATCGAGACAATCATTCACATTAAATCCCTCCCGTTATAAGCATATTCACATCAGGAAAACCACAAATAGCGTTCCAAAACATTTTCTCCTTTAACAACTCATCATGTTAGACATGTGTGTGAAACAAAGCTCAAGACCGAAGTAGCCAAAGGAGTCTAGTTGGGATATATACTAGAAAGAACTAGAAGATGCGTATGGGTATAGGTAAACATTGTTCCCTTTTAATAGAATCTTCATGGCGAGAAAAACAAAAAGGTGGGCATATATAAACAATGATGAGGTATCCGCATTTGAAACAAGTCCAAGAGATGCATACAACAATGGATCGAATAGAAATGCAGACACAAGAATGGCATGAAGTGATAAAACATGAAGGTGATCAAGTAAAAAATCGGATGTCATGAGTCGTAAGTCAAGATAGGGGTCATCCAGACGCCAACGCCGCACCGCCAAAGCAAAACTCGTAACTCCAGAAGTCGAGATCGCCAAAGCGACTTCTCCCTTAAGCCTCCTCCATGATACCGCCCTCGCCACCACCCTCCTCACGCCATTCTCGGCTCTTTTCTGTTAGACGCTTCACGCCACTGACTCGTCCAGCCCACAGGGCCTCAATAGGGGTTCGGAAGGTGAAGGCGCGCTGAGAGCTGATGACTCCAATTGCTTGTAGGACGGCCTTGCGGCTGTCGCGGCCAAACACAGCCGGGTGGTTCATCCACTCCAAGCTGCTCTCGAGTTCGGCATCAAGGGCGGCAACCGTGTTGGCGTCAATGCCTGCACCGAGGCCTAAGCCGTCATTCGAACGGCTACGACCAAGCTGTGAGGGGAAGCCATTCACAGCAGATGAAGTCGCTGACGCGGGAGGCGAAGGACTACGCTTGCCGTCAGGGGTAATGGAGAGGCCATTGGAGGACTCGTTACCAGGGTGCGGTGTTGAAGGTTGTGACTTGTTCATAGGTGGAATCGGGGGAAGTCCGCCCTTTCCGAGTCCCTTGAGGATGGATCTAGTCTCCTTCAAGAGAGTGTGAGCGCGGTCATGTTGACCACGGCTTACTAGAGTAAGAGCCCGGGTAAGCATGTCCGAGGTAAGCAGCTCCATGCGGCGCTGAACAATGCTTGGGTGAGGGGGAATAGGAGGTGAGTTCTGCCACGGCTTCTTGGCACCGCCGCTTGGTGGAAGCATGGTGATGGCAAGGAGTGATGGCCGAGGCATGTGAGTGACAGTGCCCTCGCGCAAGATATCACCCCAAGATAAATCAGCCTGGATGAGAGGCACCTCCTCCACTGACAAAGTCCTCTCAGTATCGTTCTCCATTGGTCCACCCAGTGCCTCGAGCCCGGAGACAATGTTGTCCCAGGGATCCTGTGGCAGCTGCTCCTGAGAGGCATTATCGGGAGAGATGACAAGTTGGACAAGAATGTCACGCTTGTCACCGAATCTGAGATCGCCTAGCGATGCTTCGGCATCCCTGCCGGTAGCTCGCTTCGTAATCTGCAGCGCGCCGCTGATCTTGTGGAACTTGGCAGGTGAACCCTCGGGAAGCTTGAGCTTCAACTTGACGTTCTGATGAGACAAGGTCTGCATGCTTCCGACGCAGCCAGCAAGACATTCGCGGAGCATCATCCAGTCCTTGACATAAGTGTAAGACGCCTTGGTTCTGGTTGATAGCTCGATCATTGTGTCAGGCTTATGGGTCATTCCGAGACCGAAAGAGTGAACGGCAATCTTGGCGGCTTCGGCCCTTGAAACGACAAAGTCAACGCTATCAGCATCTGATGTGGAAGCATCACTGATGAGCATAATGGAAGCGATCGGGTTGTTGTGCTTTCGTTGCATCAGAAGGTCCATGGCAACATTGGCGCCTTCAACGACATCTGCGCGGTGACTCTTCTGACCGACAGGCTTGACGGATGCGAGAACATTGCTCCAACCAGGCCAGGCCTTGGTCGTCATACCAACAATTGGAACACCACCGCCTCCGGAGCCAAAGGTGACGAGACCCATGCGGTCTCGCTCGCCAAGCGTGCTGACCATAAATCGGAGAGCATCACGTACGAGGTTAATCTTGACGCCCTGCATGGAAGACGAGATGGGGACTACAACTACCACGTCAATAGGGACGTGAACCGACTGTGACAGAACGGGGCTCCTGGGAAAGTTGGTATACTCGGTAGGGGCTGTGGTCGCCGATCTGGCACCACCCCAAGACGAGGCGACGGAAGACACTCTCTGAGGACGAGATCGTTGCCACTCGAGCTCTTCATCAGTCTCCGACTCTCCTCGCTCGTAATCAGAGCCTCTCACGGGAGATGTTTCCACGGCGTTAAGATCGAGCAGTGCCTGCTGCCAGAGCTTGAGCTGATTACGGTTCTCGAATCGCAAGTGGAACTGAGGCAGCTCGGCGACAGACAGGTTCAGAGTCAGAATGTTCTCATCAATCATGCCAGTCTCGGAAACTTCGTTGAGATGCTTCTTGATCAGAATGGAACCCTTGAGCGTGCAGCGAGTTGTCTTGCGGGGAGCACCATTCTCGTCCCACTGCTGAGCCAGATGAGGGGGGATCTTCTTCTCCTTGACACAGATAAGCATCTCGGCGAAAAGGAAACATTCGAGCTCCTGCCATGAGACCTTGTCTTTGCCAACTCGGAGTGTGCCATAGAGTCTCAACTTGCCAAATCTGCTAAAGTCCAGACCGTGCCAGTTATCGACACGGTTGCGAAGGTTGTCCGTCATCTCTTCCAGCACAGCAGATGACTCGTAAGGGAAGAATCGTGGAGCGCTTCGTGCCGGAGAAGGAGGTCGTCCGTAAGCTTCCTCCGCACGGCTGCTCGCTGGAGGTGGCCGGCTAACTGGGCCACCCAGATCCTCTGGGTCTGGCCTCCACTTGTTGTCGGGAACTTCGACGGTGACCAAACAAGTAAGGGTTTGCTGTTGTCGCGATCGGTTGAGGGTAGGGAACTCTGAGCGAACTGTGACAATGGGTGATGGTATAGGATTGCGGGCCATACCACGAGGGCTGGCCGGTGTTGTTTCCATAGCCTGCACATCATAGTCATGGCGGCGAGGAGGACCACTCTGTGTGGTCTCAGGGTAGCCTCCGGAGGATGCAACTCCAGTTGCTTCGCTGTCGCTTCGAGCATGTCGAGAAGGGCCATATCGATCTGAAAGAGGAGCGTCGCGGCTGTCACGCAAGCTACCTCGGGCAACACTGTCACGAGCGACGCTGTCACGGTTGTTGGGTTGCTGTTGCATATGTCGTCTCTGGTTGCTATCCAAGCTAGGAGGTCGCATTGCCTGATTATCCCACGGCGTTGCCGAGGGTGTTGGTGTCGGTGTCGTTATCGACCGTGAATCGCTACCAGCGGAGCGAACCATGTTGCTAATTTTCTCTGCGATACGTTAGACGAAATGTATGAATCTTTCGAAACCTCAACTTACCAATGTCAATGACATTACCACCACGACTTGTGTCGAGGTGCAGTGGAGCGTCGCATGTTGGGCAATATTGTGACTCAAATTCTCGAATGAACTCATAAAAGCAAGCTTCATGAGACACATGTGAGCACGAAAACTGAAGTATACTCTCGCCACGGAGGGTGTGTTCGAGAGGTTCTTCGCACACGGCACATTCGCTTCCGACAAAAGTGCGCTCGCGCCTCGAGCGACTGCGGTCTGCGTTGGTGGCCATGACGTTGTTGTCGATACTACCTACTCGATAAGAATGATTGCTTTTCCCAGATACTGAGGCAGCTGACGAGCTTGAACCCTGCCCGCGGAGGGATCTAGCCGTGATAGAGTGACCTAGAGGGGGAAGTCAGTAGATGTCTTTGAGAAAATCAAAGGCATAAAGAAGCCTGCAGCAATCGTACAAACAAGAAACAACCAAAAAAGCGCTTCAATGGCAATGAAAATACAAAGTGCTCGTCGTACCTTTCTCGGGGTGAGTAGGAATGTCAACCTGGGATCTAGATCCAGTGGCCGTGTGAGGGCGTTTATTACCGGATTTGCGAGGGCTGCCAACTAAACCAAGCTCACGAAGGTTTGAATTAAATGCCTGGTCCTCTTGCTCCTTTCTGATTTCGGGAGATAGTGGTGGGTTGTGGTTTTTATGAAATCGGCGAAACATTAAATTGCGAGATGCGTACGTAAGTCAGTTGGGAGTAGATCGGTGTAATATAGGATCTGATATTCATATATCGTTGTAATATGTCAGAGCATTTGTCGCAAAGTGGTTGCGCTGAGTGGGACACGGCGGGAATCGTGTTTCGGGATACGTGTAGACAGGACTGAGAAATTACAAGGGATTTTGCGAAGATGGCCTGTGCATGATGCGAGATCAAAATCTCCAAGGCGGAAGGATCACGATTGACGAGACGAATGCAAGCGGAGAAATGTCGACGAGCAAGTGAAATTTCACTTGTTGATCAAACGTTGTGAAGTGCCGGCTGTTGCGAGTCAATGCGAGAGGTTTCTCACTTGTGGCGTTAAGAAATCCTCAAAATTGGAGATGTTGGTTCGACCTCAGCTCCAGTCGGACTAGGTGATCAGGCGGGAGCGAAAAAGACCTCGGAGGGTGGAAGGGGATTTTCAATCAGTCTTGATGGCAGAAATTGAAGCTGCGCGACGTTGGAAAACCCGGTGGGCTCGCTTGGGAAGCGA
This sequence comes from Fusarium penzigii, assembly GCA_013623535.1. Lineage (NCBI taxonomy): Eukaryota > Fungi > Ascomycota > Sordariomycetes > Hypocreales > Nectriaceae > Fusarium > Fusarium penzigii. Next base: position 39,770 of record JABFFC010000367.1, read on the forward strand.
TGCTGTTTGTTTCTGTAGAGAAAGTCCTTTGTGTTTGCGATAGCGCCGTAGTCCGATGTTTCTGCTTTTGCTTTTGCTTCTGCTATTTTAGCAAGGCCGCGCGCGATGTTATGCTGACCCTTGAATCTTCACTCACTTTTGGAAATGACCCAGAAAGACTGCTCCACAAACGGTACAAGCCAAAGCCACAATCGTCTCACTGTAACAGTCGTGGGACGATTTCGTCTTTTGTTTCTTTTTCCTCTGGCTTCTTTTTTTTCGTCTCGACAATAAAGTTGTCTCGCTTCGGTGAAGATATCCTGTGGATAGAGTAATCGACGGGTGATGTTTGCTGGTTGGTTGGCGGTCGATAGAGGAGTGGTCGATATCGAGTGTCAGTTCTCTCCTGCATATAAAAAGGAAAGAAGGAACAAAAAGGAACTTGTAGGTCGTTTCTTGTTGAAGGATCTGGAATTGCTTTTGTTTGAAGGACGAGCAGATAACGAAATGGGATATCTGCAAAGAACTTTTTCTTTCGTGGAGGGAAACGCGGTTCGGTTTTGGTTGGAGGGAAGAGGAAAGAAGAGAGTGAAGTGAGTAGAGTAGTCGAGGAAGGGAAGTAGAAGAGGGAAGGTGGAGGTAAGAACGAGGTTCTGGTTCGAGATACCTACGCTAAAACTAAGAAGCTGGGTGGGAAAAAAGGCCCAGGGTCACCGAAACGAGCTTTCAAGAAGGAAAAGAGCTGACTCAAGAGAAAAAAAAGAAAGTGCGGGCGTTGTGTTAATAGGTAACATTTATTGCAATTGCAAACTAACCTCACTGGAGAAAGGATTATGATCCATTTTCCTGTGCTACGACGTAGACTTGCTCTGTACCGTATGACTGGGTTAAACTAGACACTGGATCATGGGAACCTAGCATCAACCCGGGCTTGCGGTGCTGGTTGCTGGTGCTGGTCCCCCCGGTGCACTAGAATCAAACTCATATCCCACTTGCCGGGTTCCTTGTTCTGGGTCTGGTTCTCCCAAGCCCTTCCATTATCATGGTCTTCTTCTTTTCCCACCTCACCTGGCCTCCCCCCTCGCTCTCCCACTCCCACTCCCACTCGCACCATGAGATGAGGTACATGTACCAATCTTCCCATCTAAAAGTACCCAGGGCCTTCCTTCTCCGGGATAGCCAAGGAGGGATAGTCTTCCGTTTTGGCTGGAGTCTTGGTGGATCCTAACATCAAGCGTTTAGTGTGCTGTGTTAGCCTTCACCCCTTCTGGCCTAGAATTTCCCAGCGGGCTTGAGTGAGCCCTCCCCGGGCTACTGGGGACATGCTTGCAAGACCCGCAACCAGGTCCCCTACCAGGGCGCAGGGTTAATGCCCACCACCGGCGGGATTCATTTGTCTCGCAGCAGCACCAGAGGGGAGGAATCTACCCACGATACCAATCCTTGGGCAGTATACATCCCTTTCCTTGTAAATTATTCGGACATTCTAGGTTTTTTTCCTTCCTTTGCGAGTGTAAACGGCATCCTTCTCCGCTCCAAATTTCCAGCAACATGGCCATGGGAGGCAAGAAAAGAAATAGAGAGAGGAGGGGGACCAAGCAATAGTTTTGGACACATGTTACAGCTCTAACGGAATGGCTGGGCGGGAACGTGCCGAAGACAGAAAAAAAAAGGGTGCGAACTGACTAACATGGGAGCTTGCACGAGGGACTCAATTTGACTGGACATGTGCTCGGTAAAAGATGTGCAGTCTAACACAAGCCGAAAGCCTATGCACGACAGGTAGGGATTGGCTTGACTCGCTAACATTTAATTGTCGTCACTTAATACTATTGCTACTAATTACACCATGCATTAGCATACTCTTTGCTGTAAGGTACTAAAGTAGAGAGGAGGGGCTTCAAGTCTCCAAGTACTCATTCTCTCCATAACTGCGAAATGATCCTCGACAGAGTTTGGTCTACTTGTACATGGGTTGGAGTTTGTTAGGTTGTGTGCATAATTCATAGCAAGCACATTCGATACACAAAAGGTTGGAGGTGATAATGAAGTCACAGGTCTCCCACCCTTTCGCTCATCTTCCCACTGGCGCAATCAGGGGGGGTTGGATGTTCAGGGGCTTAGCTACACTGTAACCCGACCTTCAACTTGATTGTTACCCACCTACGCAGACAATTCGCCTACGGTACTAGCAGACAGTCCATCCAACTCGGCCGGGGCCTTTCTCACGTGGCGTCAACGGGGTGCACTCTTCTATGATTGTCACCTTCTGGAGCCCCTCCATCAAACCCATGATTCCAGCCATCCATCTCATACCGGTACTCTGACATGGTGAAAATAGAACCAAACAGCAAGGTATGAACGACAAACAATGATATATCGCTTTTGCACTGTAAGTTTGCTTCATCTTATCCCTATAGAATTGAATTGAATAAGCATTTTAATGGTTGAATCTTGTTTTCTTTTCGTCGGCCGCCACATTCAAACTGCTTGGAACAGGACTCAAAACGACGTCCTGAAGTGACCCCTCCAAGAGTAGTTTGCAGACCGTGCGAGACAACCAAACATTCGTGGATGAGAGGCCACCGTTGATGCGGCCCATTTCGATAGGCAAAACAAACGATTCATTACTTGAGTCAAGTGGCGATTATCATCATTTTTCTCTCTCTTCTCTTGCATAAAAACTCTTTATATGGGGCTATTGAGTCAGTTCTTCGTGTCAGGTCTGTCGACATGTTCGAGAAACGGGGCCAATTTAGGAGAAGAGTCTAAGGGGGGGAAAAGCAAAGAAAAGAAAGGAAATTTATTAGTGATTAATTATCGACGAAGAAACCAGCCCGGGCTTTTCGATTGAGTTTGACAGAAACGATCCTGTCACCGTTCACTTGTTTCTTACACGGACCAGATTGAACGCACGGCCACAACGATGGAATGGATGGACGATTTCTTCCCAACTCCTGTGCCTGGGCCACATTCGCTAGGAGATCGACGACCAGCTCTGACGGGAACGCCGTTTAGTATTTGATATGTGAGAGGATCACAATCTAGATTCTCCATCCCTTGGTGGTCTATGGTTATCCGGTCGAGTATGGAAGTGTCTAGGGGAGAGGGAATACAACGACGCTCGTCAGGAATGGATTGTTCAACGAATGATTGAACATGCTCTCATTGTTCCTAACCACCACAACTGGCAATCACCTGAACAGGGGTTTCGGATCCATCATGCTCTGTGTCAAGAGGATAGTAACCCATCATCTCAAGTGGCTATAAGCTGTGACGGTGTCGTGGAGTTAGGAAGGCGATGTGAAACATGCCATTGTAAGAGGTTACAGGTGAGTGAGGGAACTAGAGAATGGGCGGTTTCAAAGGTTTCTAGAACAATGTTTCTCCTTTTACTCGACGATGAAGTGTCTCTGCCTCTCTACTCTACGTCGATACAGTACAGTACAGTAGTATAAGGTACAAAATTGGATAATTATGAAGATCGTAGAAAACGATGTTAGTGCACGCAAAGATTTCCCAACACGGAACAGTGCGAACGAAATAAAAAGAAGAAAATGATGAACGCGGTTCGCACAGACCTGGCGTCATCAGGCATTGCAACAATTAAATCCATGTAGTGTCGACGGGGTGTTTCCTGTGTTCCTTGCTTGGACCGCTTGTACTGTCCTGTACCTACTAGATACAGTATTCATGACCAGGGAAAGGATCGTCAGGGAGGGCTACACGAGTGGGTTTCTTTTTGTTCTGCGGAATGGGTTCCCCGGCTTGCGCCTCCGCTTTGGAGAGTCTGTCGAGAGAACTGGCCTGCTTCTATTGGATGCGTTCTTCTTTCTTGTTCCTGGTGCCTCGGGTCCGCCTTTTGGTTTATATCAGAGAGTTGATATAGGGTTCCAGTTTGGTATGGAAGGAAGTAGTAAGAATGTTACGAGGTGTTGAAGATTGTTACATACAAGGAGTACAAAGGTTGATGATGGGGTTATATGTAATCCAACACTGGACAAGTCCCCCTTGAAAAGGAAAAATATCTGTCAAGAAGCTACAGTATAGATGAATTTCAAGGCACTGGAATGATGTTGTACACTTCAAAAAAAAATATCTGGAGCATCATTACGATCGTACATTGCATCCCAGCCGTGGTTGTATTTTAATGAAAACCTCTCCCACCTGACCCCCATTCTCATGTCCAAGACTTGCCCGGGGTTTTGGATGGAACCCGAAAAATGTGACTGAATAAATCCAGTGAAACGGATTTAGACCAGCTAGGTTGTGTCAAATGGGGGGGGGTCATAACATGTACAAACTTGACAAACAAATCATCTATTTCGGCATATTGCATGTTTGCTTCTCATTGTGCACATTACCTAGCAGGTTTTCTTTTTCTTCTTCTTCTTTCCCATGGACACCGCAACTTGAACGGTGAAAAGATACATTTTGCTTCGACATAGCTTAGTAGCAGGCTTTGGAATGTGATTAGAAAACCGTTTGAACTTGCATGCTGACTGCAGCTTCGACCACACGGGACGGGTACGGATAAAAAAGGGGAGAAGGGGAGAGAACAACGGTTTTTCTTTTCTTTTTCTGCCTACATGACATCTATGCCGATTGGTCATGCTAAGAAGATCAGACGAGACGGTCAACAATGAGGGAGCCATGGACTGTGATGAGACTCGCTTGGACGTACGAGATGCAAGATTGATCACAAGGATAAGAGGATTTATTAGTATTTTGCTTTTCGACTGTCAATCTGGCAACCATCTAGCTATCAATATTGCTGTTCCTATCTACGAGGATTGAGCCTTATCCAGTAAGAGACCTGGTTTAATATATCTTGTTTAAATTGCGGCTCCTTTTTTTTTTTTTTTTTGGTTTCCCTCCCAGATACTCGGGATTTTTATTAATTCACAGACCGTTTTGTTTGGTTTTATTAACTCTGCCTGTTTCGGTCCCTTAACGCCGACAGCTATATACCAGGGGCAAGGTATATCAATAATATATGGGTGGATGTGGATGGATGTCTACAACAGGTAATTAAGCGCGATATGCTGCCGCCGTCCGAGCGCGCATGGGCGGACTAGACGAAGAACATACATATATCCGATCATTGTTTTGTTGGCAGCATTTTGCATTCAGAGTACGACGTTTGTGGTGAGTGAGCTGAACCCTATAATACGACAGCCCTGCTTTCAGCTGGATGTTTATGATGTTGTATACCGGTAATACAGCTCCTGAACTATCTACTCTTGATACCAACGTTAAGCTCTATTAACGGACGAACTCTCTTCCATGTCTAGTCTAACGCCTCAACCCAGACGCCACATTACTCAATTCTTCTTTTTCCTGCAGATAACATGGTCCCTTTTGAGGCAAAGTTCAAAAAACGATTGGTCTCACAGCTCGACTCAAGTGCAACAATATTTTCGCACGGACCCTTTTTTTTTCTCTCTCTCTTCTTCTTGGCTCCCCCCCTCTCTTCTTTTCCATGCTTTTCTCAGCTCCCCAGAGTAAAAGAAAGAAAACACATGGCCTTGATGATGGAGCTGGTGCAGATGGCCTGGACCCGTAGATACTTCCCGTGGCTTGTCGAGATGATCAAATCATCTTCTCCATCGTCTATTTGTACTGTACTTGCTTCTAGCGTCTCGCCACACAGACACATACATCACACAATGTCTGAGCTCTTGATTGAGCCCTTCTAATGGCCCCTCTTCGACGTGCAGATGAGCATCGCTTTTCACTCCTGGGTACAGTACAGTACCATCGCACGGGCTTCAGTCTTTGCTTTTTTGCCGCTCTCAAGATACGATCTTTCCTCCGCATGGACCCCTTTTCAAGGTGGGTTTGTATCTTTGAGGTCATGAGGCCCAATGTGCAGATAGAATAGAGGGGGAGGGAGAGAAAAAGGGCTCAGACATTTGGTAGATTAGATACTGCTATGGTTTGAGCAGTTGATGATATTGAAAGCTAATATATTGATGGTGTGCTGGGTGCTGAAATGAATTACACCAGCCCATATCAAGACATCACCTCCGCCTCCTCCCAAGTTCTGGGCTTCTTCCGCATCCATCCTTCATCGGTGTCCACTGCCCACAGTCATCAGCTAAAACCTTTCCCATGATTGATTCGCCCATCTCGAGAATTGTATGTACGCGATTCATTCAGTTCCCAGCCAAGCAGAACCTAAACCGTTAGTCCAAGCTGTAGCCCGCAATCGCCGATCCCACCCTTTCAAATGTCTTATCCTGTGTCTATCTAGTCTCTGCTGAACCTTCTTCTTTCGTTTGTCACGTTCTTTCCACGTGGCTTGTCTTGCTCTTTGCTCTCCCTTCCTTTGTGTTTTCAGCTGAACGTGCTCGGTTTATTTTAGAGGATGCATAATGGCGTAAATTTGGTGTAATGAGGGGGGGAGAATGGATTGCTTCCAGAAGGCTTCTTTGCTAAGTGCGGTTTTCAAGGGTCTCTGTTCTTCTTACCCAAGTGCCGGCCGGCCTTTGTCCTGCTAGCTGTCATCTTAAACAATTGTGCGATTACCAACTTTTGTCTATTTTTCTCTTGTCGGATAATATTCATTGATTTGCGTACGCTTGTCGTTTAGGTTAACAATGTCGATCTCCCGTCTTCGCCCATCTTGCGCACCGCCACCATTCATGGCTACAAACATCAGCAGCGTTGTACGTGCAAACATAAGAAATCACTAGTTCCTCCCTCTGAAAGAAAAGACATCCCATTCATCAGAAATCGCAGACTTCGAGACCAATGATACGACTACCGAAATCAGTCCATTTCCCATCATTAAGTTCGACTAATGTGAACAACAACTCAATATTACTACCATGTATGTTATTCTCCCGTCTTGGTCCCGGTCTATACCACTCCCACCGTCAACACCTATAATATAGGGTAAACGACAAACTCAAAAGACCCCCAAGCCTGGTTGTCTACTAGGGATCACCATGCCTGCTGCAGAATTGTAATTTCCTACCCCGGACCTCATATGTGCCCCCTCCATGGTTTCCACGTGTAATTGCCGCACAGTAAACGCTTCCACCGTATGCATGTCTGAACTGAGTGAGTGAATTTACCGAGTCTGTATTGATTCCTTGGTGATAACTAATATGTTTACTACTTTAAACGTTTCATCGTCCTTCCTCCTTGACATGGGATGCCCCTGGATACCCTTACACTAAGTTGGGGCGTGCCCATGTTGCATACTGGTACTCTAGTCCATCTAGTTCAGTTCAGTCTAGAAGCGATGGCCTACTGCAGGTCCAGAATCCTCCATGGGATAACTTAGCATTTGGCTTTTGTGTCGGTGGTTCATCAGTAGTCCCCGGCTAAGTAGAGGTGGTGTCGTTTAGAGCTTGGATGTCGATGAGCTGACCAAAGCTTGATCCGAACGGCACCACCCATATACGAGATATAGCAACCTACCCCCTTGCTACTGTTCCATCTGTCTGTGCCGCTTCTTAGAATTGAGTGCAGGGTAGCACTGCGTATTGGAACAAACTGCCGGGGGCCACCAAAGATTCCCCCCTAGCCAGATGTAACTGAAGAATACTACGCGTTCTTCAGACAGAAACCCGAGAGATGCAACAAGAAACAATGCAAGGGGCTGCTCCGACACAAGAGCAGTCGAGCAGTCATAATGTGAGATATCATCATGTATTGTAACGCCGATTATCCTTCATCCACTACAACCAAATTGCCCAGGTCTAACTATGCACCCCCACCTACTTCACAAAGAAACCAGAACGCTGCTTCGTGACGCTCCTATTCCTCTTGAGAAGCGATTCCCTCGAGTGCTTAGCCTGCTTGCTCGACTTTGGCACCATCCTCTCATCCACCTTGCGCGCAACACGGTACACCGTAGAACCCACTCTCTGATCCTTGGATGCACGTCTCTTACGAGCGACGCGCTTTCTCGGCCGCAGGGCTGAATCAGCATCGTCGTCGCTGCCCTCCTCCTCACTTGATGAGTCCGTGAGGAACTCGGCCGGAAGGAGGTTGGGAGCTTTGCGGGTTTGGAGGAGGGATTCCGCGGGTGTTTCAGCCTCGTCTCCGGATGCCTCCTCGTCTGATTTAGTGTCCTCTGCTTTGAGCTTCTTGCGCTCAGAGGCCTGCTGCTTGAAGAGGGCATCTTGTTGCCTACGCTTACGCTTCTGTGCATTTGCTTTCCTAAAGAGTAGTTAGTGTCGTGATTCGTGAAACAAAATTGTGCATTGTAGGACAAGACTCACTCTAGGGCAGCTTTTTGAGCCGTCTTCTGAGCAGCCTGGGCTGATTTGATAGCCTCTGACGCCGCCTTTGTAGTTGATACTGCTTCTGGGGCATCGTCATCACTACTCTCCTCCTCTTCCTCCTCGACGGGCGCAACAGGCTTGGTTGTTACAGGAACTGAAACGTCGATGTCGTCGTCATCCCCAAACACCTTCATCGTTCCCTGAACTGGTGCCTTTACGGCATCTTCATCCTTTGCCCTTACTGGTAGGTCGCGCTGATTGGTATCATCTGATGCAGGTGTTTCGGCATGGTCCTTAGCCATGAGATCCTGTTGAGCTTTTCTCCTGCGAGTCATTGGCGGCGCCATTTTGTATGTGCTGTGGTTGTGGTTGTGGTTATGATGGGCTGGTGAGTTTGGATGGAAATGTTGGCTGTCTTCCTCTCCTCCAAAAAATTAGACAGAAAAAAGTAAATGACTTCCAATTACGTCTCCTTCTGAATGAGGCCGTAATATACAGTTCGGGGAGAGAATAAACGATAAAACGTGAGCGTTGTGAGTGTTGATGGAAAATTTCAATGCCAGACAAATCTCTAAGATCGAAAAATTTCAGATGAAGGTTCGGTGTCTCGGTGTAGTCGGTAAGCTAGCGGTTCACCTGCGGTGCCTTCTTTGATTGGCTAGCTCACCGTGCAGACCACCTATCATCGTCTCACACCCAACCACAAGCTTCATCTATTAAACAGGACCTTCATTAACATCAAGACATTCAGACTACAGCATATGTTCGTGTTTATGAGCTTATTACCTGATCCTATAGCCAGTCCAACTGTCTAGACTCATAAAATGTCTCGCCATGTACGCCTTAACCGCGTCTGCTCACGGCTACTCAGCGCATCAACATCAACATCAACAATCTCAGCATCCTCCTCATTAACTCGTCCTCAAAATATCCCATGTATGAGCCACACAGGTCTTCAGAACCGCTTATACGCTACGCCGAGTGCCCCCAGAGCCCCAAGGACCGCATCACAATATGCCGAAGTTTTTGACCTCACTGGCATCACACCACAGATGTTCCAAGCCTCCATTGCCATAACTGGAGGCGGAATTAAATCATTGGATGCTGAAGGATATTACAATGTCTTGGTGAGATTTCATGACGCTATCAAGCAAGGCTCACCGCCATATTCTGTCAAGCTCAAGGGTGGTGAGTAATCATCTGGTCCAGAGCCTTTGCGCGCGTCAAAGAAGACATACTGACCAATGGCCCCCAAGACAACCCCGTCCACGGTTCTATTCTGTCCGAGATAGCTTGTCTACTGACTTTCCATGGACATTCAGAAAGTGTCAGGGCATTCATCGTAGCGTTATTCGCGTCAGCCTCTGACATGGGTCACGATGTCTCGACTCTCACTCTAGCCCGTTCACTGATCCGCGGTAACAACTGGGGAAAGAAGCCTGCGTTCAGAAAAGTAGAGGCGCGCTTCAAGGCCATCGTTGCCAGTGGCACCAACCCAGACGCCCTCACAGCAGAGGGTGAGCATCAATACATGCTGGGGAACTACCCTGCTGCTGTACGAGTCCTGGAACGAGCGCTCGCCCACGAAGGTGATTTCAACTGGCGGGACTCTTGCCAGCTTCACCTTGCCAAGTCATACAGAAAACTCGGCAAAGTAACCAAGGCGCGAGAATTCCTAAAGGGCCTTGGTAGCGAGAGGAGCATTGATGCGGATGCAGAGCTGGCTGATCTGCTCAACTTCAAGGATGACCCGGACGTTGAGCAGCTCTATTACACGGCAGCCATCAATGGGAGGGCAGACATGTTTACCCGGTTGTCAGAGATTGAGTTTCAGAGGGGTAATGAGGCTGTCAATGATAAAGATAAGAAGGATCATGATCGCTGGGCAATGGAATGGGCGCGGTTGGCTGACCCCAATGAGAGGGTTTGAGATTGTATACTCGCTGAGGGGGCGAGAAGTATGCCATGTAATTTTATGTAGGCTTTGTACAACTACCTGTCAATCTTCATCTGAGACAACCCAAGAGTTTTCGTAATCATTATACTTGGGCTCTATAAAGATCTCACAAGATTGATCAACCCTCCGATCACTGGCCAATCGAGACATCACAACCCATTACCTCTGTCTACGTTTCCCTCTTCTTACTCGACACCACAAACTTATCCATCGTCCCATTTGTCTTCCTCTTCTTCCCCCTCCCTTTACCCCCATTGTCCCCTAGAGCAGCCATCCCCTCTCCCTCCTCCTTCGCCTCATTGTCCTCTGCCCTGTCTGCCCCTTCCCCGTCATCGCTTAAGATCTCCCCTTGAACCTCTGCATTCCGACCACTTGGGAATAACTTCCGCCACGTCCCGTCCAGGACCTGCTTATCGTTCCCGTGAAGTCCAACCTCATATGCCTTCTTCATGGCTGTGAGGCAAGCGTCGCGTCGTTCGTTAAAGTCAAACATGGGTTTGGGGTAGGTGCCTTTCTTGGCATCATTCAGGCCATCTCCTATGATGCGAACACCGGCTGCTTTTTGATCTGGCAATGGGGCTTTCCATGGCTCATAGATGTATTTCTTGTCCATATTCTTCAGCTCGGGCACGTATCGTCGGATGAAGTCGCCCTCCTTATCCCACTTCTGGCCAAAGGATATCGGGCTATAGCAACGAAAGTACTGCGAAAAGAAAGCTGTGCAACTTAACCACTGCCAGTTACCTGCGTTGCAAGCTGGTTCGTGATCAATGAGCCACTCCTCGAAAACCTCGCACCCTCGTTCCCAGTCGATGTAGCATCCACCCCTAGTCAGGAAGCAGGCCACAGCGTGTCGTCCAAGATGATGTATCCAGCCCTCCTGCTTCAGCTGTCTCATAAGAGCGTCAATCCAAGGAAACCCCGTCATGCCGACTCGCCATCTTCTGAACCAGACCTCAGCCTGCGCGTTATCGACATGGTAATCACCCGTGATGAGACCCGTCTCGGGATTGACCTTTGAAGGCAAATGCCAGGGAATGAACCGACAGTACGGGTTATTAGCCGTCTGCGTGAAATTATAGCCCAGAGCAGCCTGTGCAGCAAAGTACATGTCCCGGAAGAGAAGTTGGCCGAGAAGACTTTCAGGGGGTGATGAGGCGCCTTTACCATATTTGTCGACAACGTCCTTGACGCGCCAGTAGAATTCGCGAACGGAGAGTGCTCCAAAGTGGAGGGCAGGCGATAGCAGAGTTGTCGATTGAGGTTCAAACTGAGCCGGACTCGTCTTTGGTTTCTGGAAGGTTGCTGTGTATTTGACGTTTGCAATGATCTTGTCGAGTTCTTTGAGCGCCAGACTCTCTCCTCCTCGATGGGGAGTTGTGGCAGGAGGAAATCCGAGTTCCTCCATAGTCTCAATGGCAAAGTCTCCGTTTGGCCCTGCGATCTCTCTATACCCTCTATCTTCCTCGGTCCTCCGCTCAGAGTTAAAGTCCGGCTTGGTATCTGGCCCCTCATGATCGAAATCAACAGGCATATCCCCTGGGTCCGGCAGATGATCTGGCGGCGGGACAGGTTTTCGCACAATCCCTAATTTAGCACCGGCGGCTTGGAGTTGGGTGATTGACATTGTGGGCTTCCCGCCGTTCTTGTCTACGATCTGGTCACTATCCCATAATGTCCTGCCTGAGCGGATAATGACCTCTACACCAGCCTCTTTGGCTGCTTTTGCCACGACCTCATCTCTCTCGCGAGCATAGCTGTCCGTGTCCTTTTCAAAGACCAGATGTGTGACGTTCCAGGCTCTGAAGAGTTTGGGGAAGAGGGTCTGGGGAGCTTCCCTAAGGACGAAGAGTTTGGACTTGGGATTCAGTTTGGTGATTGATTTGGAGAGGTCACTTTGACAGTCCAGCCTGCAAATTGAGTAAGCATGAGCACGGCAGGGCGATAATTGTTGTGTAATTTTACATACATGAACTGCCAACGATTCAAACCTCCTCTTGCACGGTAAACATAATGAGGATCCCATGTAAAGATAGGCCATAGAACAGCAGGATCAAGGTCTAGAGCAGCTTTGAGCGCGGGCGAGTCGTGGAGTCTCAGGTCAGTTCTGAACCAATAGATTACACGAGCTTTGCCCATTGTCGTGATTGAGCATTGATTGCAAGAGATGACGTGTTGTGAAGTAATTCGTGATTGAGAAATGATGAATCGCAGGTATATTGGCTGGTTTGTAAATAGCCCGTCCAAGTCATGATGTCAACAACTTTTTTGTTAGTCACCCCAGCCACCATTCCTTAGAATACCGATGCTCTGGACCCTAGGTAATCAATCTCTGGTAGTTTAGGGGACATATTTACAGGCTTCCCATGTGGGATTGAGTTTTGGTAGTATATTTTCTAGAACATCATATCACTGATCTCTGTCGATTTTATGGTTATGAATCCAATTGATAGGAATGATCATGGATGTTAGTGCTCATTGGCAGACAATATTTGCTTTGTGCGAGAAGATTGCGCTGCGCTGTGGCCCGTTGCAGATAGATGTAAAAATATATGTATGCTGAGATGAGTTCATTTCCTTTCTGCAGATAAACCCATCGATAAATGTATGCAGTCATCATCGTGTCGTCGCTGTGCGTATTTCTAACAATATTCATCTCATCATGAACTCATGTTGACTGACACCAACACCCTTCACACCAGCCATACCGGGTAAGTCTTCTAACACACCCTCTCCTGGATGAAGGAACCTATGCTTTGACTGACAAAAGCCCCCCCGAATCATTCATCATCAAGGTATTGTTTGTGAATATTATTGTTGACTTGTTTGGTTACCATGACATTTAAGCAGGGCAATTGGACGGTTAAAACCAGGGGCTAGTTGGCTCTAGATCTCTGAAAGCAAGCTATAGTTCTGGACGCAAACTGTCTCGAAGATAATCTGGACCAGCAATGAGAAGAATTTGTGTCTCGGGTGCTGCCAGTCCGTCCTGGATAGTTCTCAACCATTAGCACAATCAGAGAAGTCATCATGATTCAATAGCACACCTTATAGATCCCACCACCCCGAGATCTGTCTGCAAGGGACCTATCTGAATCACATCTCCAGTAGGATCGACACCCAGAGCCCGATCTCTTGTACCAACCGACCCGACTGAGCCTCAAACGTGCATACACTACACATGTCTTGTCTTGACGCCATCGATCCGCATTCCTGTCAATCGCCAACCGTCCTCCAAACTATTGAATAACGGCGTCAATGACCATGCAGAAGCGAGATTTCGCCTTCATGCGGGCTTCAAATTACCACAGAAGATAATACAGTAACCTCACACCCGTTGTACTAACTGTCTTGGATCTGAGTAAACACAGAGGCTAGTTCTACCCCGCGGGACCCTTTGATAAGTAAACAGAACGAACAAGAGGAAAAATGGAAAAACAACAACAATTGGGTTGATTGGTCAGGATTTGACAGTCCGCACACGTCTACCCCAATCTGTCTATGTCATCGCTAGTCTTTGGAGACAGTTATTGGAGAGGAATGTTTAAATGTAATTTCCACGATGCAGTGTTTTCTGAAAAGAACACTAATGAATCCATAGACCTGTTCTCATGATCTCTTTCATTCTCACTCAGCCCCGGCTGGCTATGGGTCGTGATTTGGTAGTAGTTTATGTCTAGTTTATGTCTATCAGGTCGAGTTCATGCATGTCTGAATGCATTGATCACCAAGTTGTACCTGGGCGAGTGTAGACTATCAAAGACTAGACAGGACCACACCAATCAATCCATTTCGAGGACAAGGGCAGAAGTGAATCAAGTAAGCTGTAGTTCCAGGCGTCATTGCCATTGCTACACTAGTAATAGTATCAACCGGTCTGCAACTCGGCTGCTTTCGTAGTCCTATTCCCGCGGTCGCCGTCAGAGCGTCTTACCTGACGGTCTGTCGACAGCCTCACCTGTAAGCACGCCCTCCAACATAGAGACACGGACCCAATGACGTCGATCTGGGGACAACTAGAACCTGGTGTTCAACACACGGGCAGGATACAGCACACGCATGCACGTCGGCATGATATTCGTTGCTGTAGAATTCTGTTGATAGAAACATGCCGGCGGTTCAAGCGGATTATGGAAATAGAAACCGAAAGTACGCACGTCCAACCGAAGCCATCAACTCAGTGCATTGACTTCGATACGCGGCGCAACTACCTTTGCTGATCATCGTGTTGGGACAATCACGATGTGGTTCTTAAAATGACATCTCACACGATATCTTTCCAATCATTACAAACACATGCCGCATAAACACATCCATGAAGTGATCTCGTGATAAGGATGAATGCTGGCCAAGGTCTCAGTCTAGATGAATAGACCGAGAATAGAAAATAGTTTAGAGACACGTCACAGCTCGTATTTGACAGCGAGGGCACAGCAGGAGAGACGCCGAGAATAGTTGAGGAGGACCCTGGTTTGATACGTAGCAAGTGAATGGTAGTATCCAACGCTGTCGGTGGTGGGGGTTCCAGCGGTGATGCGTGTTGTCAAGACACAGTTGATGCTGCTGCTGCTGCTGTGGGTTACTGACAGGCTAGAGGCAAAATAATCAAGACGAAGATGTAATGACACTGGTTGTGAAAACATATGAGAGTCAATTATTTGATAATGTCAAAATCATGTGTCTCATTGCTTTTTGGCGGGGTGCGAATAAGGGTCTCAATAACTCAGATATTGGTTTCATTTCATAGGTACAATTGGAGATTTGTCTGATCTTCAGGTTGGCCGATTTGATAGATGCATGACAGATTCAACGAATGGATGCACATCACTTGCCTGCCGTCAGCCAAGACAAACCGGTTTCTAAGACGGGTTTCTAAGACGGGTTTCTTTCTCCC